>RCUC01015184.1:0-10594 GCA_003697995.1 Taxidea taxus jeffersonii
CCGCCCTCTCTGGCCAGAGATCTTCCCTGGACATTTCTCCCATCACGTCCTTCTCGCTGCCCCGCCGTGTATCACCACTCTCTGGGGACAGACATCCCCTTGTGTAGCGCACCAGCCTGGTCTGGGTATCAGGCTCAGCTGGAGTCCTTTTGAAGAGTTTTGCTCCCAGGTAAAAGGACAGACGTTGTCCCCGCCCTCCCCTCGGGCTACGGCCGGAAAAACGTCCCTTCCTTTCCGTGGGCTCAGTCCGAGGCCGAGAACCTAGCTGCGGGAGCTGGGTGTATGACAAGGCAGGGAGAAAAGGACAGGCCCGGCATCGGTGGAGACCCAGGCGACCCGGACACTGCTCGAAGCTCTGTCCTCTGTCTCACTCCGGCCGCGCCAGGGCTGCATTTGCCCCAACCCCGCCTCCCGTAAATCGGAACCTGGAGTCCCCCTACCCTGAACACTGTCCAGACCCCATTCCGGGCCAGATACAGAGAGACCCCAACCCAGCTCCTTCCTTCTTCCAACGGACCCCTTCCCTCAGCCTCCGCGCCATGTTCCTGTTTCCCCCATCCCTCTGGCTCCGGCTCCCTCGTTCATTCAACAAGAAGCGACCATCCTATCCGTGGGGGTCTAGTTTGGGTGCAGGGTTTGTGGAGGGGGACAGACTGCTGCGAAGGGTTACGTTAACTCACCGGAGGGCTGGAGGCGATTAACAGGCTGCGGGGACTGGTGGCTAGCCGTCTGCACTTACAGCGCCAGTCTGTCTCTCCCACTGTGATGCGGAGTAGCGGTGGCAAAGGAAGGCAGGAGGTAGCCGCTGCTGCTGAACAGCTCCTCAATTATTCAGTTCGACCCCCTCCTCACCTCCCTCTAGGCAGCCTGTCAGTCTTCTCTCCAGCTCGCCTGTCTCCGCCTTCCTGGAGTCACGTGGGCGGCCCATTACATTATTGAGCTGAGGCCTCTCTGCAGACGCCCCCGCCTCCCGGCGCGCACACACACGCACACGCGCGCGCACACACACACAAACACACACACACCCAGCTATATGCCTCTGTCAACTCCTCTGTGGTCTACTGAGCCTCCGGGTGCCGCTTCCAGTATCTCAGGCTGTCCTAAGGCTTAGGGGCCCCTTGCCTGTTCCCTGCCCTGACAAAGCAGGGCCAGGCAGAAGTCTGCAGTGTCGGTGTGTTGAGAAGGCATCCTCCAGCAGCTCCACCTTTGCTGGACTTGGCGCTGAACTACGCAGGCTCTCCAGACCTGCTTCCTACCCTCTGAAAGCTTCCCTCCTCCTTTGCGGAGCCTTGCTGCTCTTAAATTTATTCCACTTGCCCAGCATTACTGGAGAGAAAGGATGGGAGAGATTGATTTCATCTCTCTTTCTAAAAAAGATAAGACCCTCCTCCTTCTCTAAAACTCAAGTAGGTCAAATTTATCTTTGGGTTCTCAGCGTCTTATGAGTGGAAAGACTGTGGGCTTGAGATTTGAAGACCCACCAGGAATTCTAGTCTGTGTGACCTTGGGTTATTTAACTCCTATCCTTTCTTCTCTCATCTGTGAAATGATCACCTCATAGGACTGTTATGAGAATTCTAAACGATGATGTTTGTTCTTGAAATTGCCTAGCACAGTCCTGGACACATACTTGTAACTCAATAAATGAGAGTTCTTCTCCTGCCTCTATTAAAATAAATTTTAGAAAACAAGAACACTGTCATTTGTGTCAGCAGAATGCAAGTATTTTCTATGAAATTGGGATGGGCATCTGTGAGGTTAAGCTAGAGAGATAACCAGTCTGAAATGGGGCAGGAGAGACACAAGACATATTTTTCATTGGTTCCATTATAGTAAGTATCCCAGAACTATGTTATGACTCAAAAGGATGAGGGCTACATGTACTAACCCAGGCATGTTTGGTCTCATCAGAGAAATAATTATTTAACATGCACTGAATAGACTGATATAGATGGAAACTACCTACATGAATTCTTACGTCTTTGGTCCAAGCCCTCAAAAATACATGGAAACTGATGAAATGTAACTCTCTACCCTTGGAAATAAATTCACTGGGCTTGTGTTTCAGAAGAATACTGGCTGACTGATACCCCCTCCCTAGGATAGAGCAGTTCAAATCTACCTTTAAGTTGTGAATTTTAGTTTATAGGCTCTGGTTCTCCCCAGAAAACTGACTGAATGGTGCCAGGACAGTCTTGGTAAGTACACCTAGCTCAAGCTCATTACTGTCTTGGATCCAGATCTGAAGTCTTGAGACATCCCCATAATTAAAGATTATGAGAATCCTGCAGGGTATGTCAGACCTCCTGGGATACCCAAGAAGCTCTGAAATATTGCAGGAAAGTCATAGAGTTAAATATCAGAAGTTTGGAGTCTTAGTGCATGTTCTGCCTGTTACTTATTGTATGGTTTTTGGCCAATCACTCAAGCTTTCAGAGTGTCACCTTTAAAATGAGAATAGAGGGGTTCCTTGGTGACCCAGTTGGTTAAACGTCTGCCTTTGGCTCAGGTCACCATCTTTAGGTCCTGGGGTGGAGCTCTGCATAGGGCTTCCTGCTCAGCAGGGAGTCTGCTTCTCTTTCTCTCCCTCTGTCCCTCCCCACTGTTCATTCTTTCTCTTTCTCAAATAAAGAAATAAAATCTTTCAAAAAAATGGGAATGGAATGTTTACCTGCCTTCTCCATGAGATAGTTGTAATACTAAAATGGGATAATGTGTGAGAAGATACACTGTGAAAGGTAAAAAAGCAAACAAAGGCAAGCTGTTAATATTATGGACTATATAAAAAACTCTGAATTTGTCTAGATGCATTATGGTCATGATGGGAAGATAGGATTTGTCATAAGATGGGCACCTACTAAAATGTCAATGTATTTCTGTGAATTTGTGTGTGTGCATGCAACTTAGGGGCTGTGGTGTTTTGAGCATTGTGTTTTTTCCTTTTCACTCTTCTGTGATGGATTGCTGGATTAAATCTCATTTTTTCCCCTGGTGTTTCATTTTTTTTAAGATTTTATTTATTTATTTGACAGAGATCACAAGTAGGCAGAGAGGCAGGCAGAGAGAAAGGAGGAAGCAGGCCCACCGCGGAGCAGAGAGCCTGATGTGGGGCTCCATCCCAGGACCCTGGGATCATGACCTGAGCTGAAGGCAGAGGCTTTAACCCACTGAGCCACCCAGGCACCCCTGGCCTTTCATTTTTAAAACACCACCAGCCACAGTCACAGGGGTTTTGAGTATTTAATATCTGAGATAAGTTAGTGTTTGTATTTCAGGACAGTAGAGTTTAGATTTTTCTGTCTTTGCTAGGTAAAACTGATTTGCGTTAGAAATTCAAAATGGGTTTGATTTCAAAATAAAAGATATTCAGCATCCAGGAGCAATTTCCAGTTATTCATCAGCACCTAAATGGTGATATGAATCTCCATTCCACTGCCAATAAATCCAATAAAATCCTCACACAAACCAGAAACGTCCGAGGAAGTTCTCCTACCTTGAAGCAGACTCTAGTCCAGTTTTCTGGTTTATTTCCTTTTAATATTCCTTAGAAAGTATCAACCTAGGCCTCTTGAAATTTAGAGAGATCAAAAGACCAGAAGGTGCCAACTCATGCTTCTAAACATATCATTTAAAAATATTGTCCAGGCTAGGTAAAATGCTGCCTCTGACTCCTACCCACTTCTGTGTTGTCATGACAAAACATGAGAAATGGAAGAATAAGCATGAAATAATCTGCCTCAAAAATGGTGCTTTCATAAGCAGTTACCCTGATAAGTATAAATTTTAGAGAATTTTGAATAACTTCTCCAGAAATTTCTCTGGCACTCTGAATATTTTTTTGGGGGGTGGGGACCAGTTTTGAACACTCAAATCAACTTTACCCAGCTAAGGGCAGAAAAAGGAGGTTGGGGGACAGATCTTGGATTGGTTGCAATAGAAAGGTTACACCTTAACAATGATTTCTTGATAAGATTTCCCCTGGGTCTTACTCCTTTACTTATAAGCTCTTATCTTTTGCCTGTTGACTGCTGCCTTTATAAGCCAGTGGAGACACTTTTCAGCTGTTGGCAGAGCATAAATAAGGCAATGAATAGAAAGGCAGTAGATAAAAATGTGTAGAGTCACACATAGTAGGAAAAATTGATACATATCTCAGTTCTAGGGTTCAGCAATGATACTACAGACTGACTGCTAATTAGACCTTGAAAGTATACATTCTTGACCTTGAAAGTACACATTCTTGTTTATTTATTCTAGTTGGAATATGGGAGGGTTGAATCACTTATTCAACATGTCCTAGACACTTGAGATACTGCCACAAACAATACAGAGATGATTCCTGCTCTCCTTTAGCTTACAATCTAAGGGAGAGAGTCAGACTACGAGCAAGAAAACAAAGAAGTAGAGATAAGTACCATGATGAAAACAAAATGGAGTGTTATAGCCAGGAGTAAAGGGGCACCACTGTATTGAATGGTGGGGAACTGACAAAGGAAAATGCAGGGGTCCAGACAGGAAAGTGATTACTCTGCAAGAAAGGGGTAGTGCCCTTCTATATAAGGGCTTTTTGCCAAAATTCTGTGTCATTAGCAGGGTAATCATGAAAATCCTCCATGATAGACCTGCTTGGGTAGATTATGGTTAGGCTATGAAGGAATTGGCTAGATGCCTTAAGAACAATTCCCTGGTTTTTGTCTCATGACTTATGATAATGAGTACCTAATGCTTTCTTCTGGAAGGATTCCAAGTTCATCAATGCTACTGACATTTTCCTCTGAGCATATTTAGAAGCTGGGAATTCAAAAGCACCACAACAGCCTGGTCAGAGGCTGGTCCAAACCCATCCAAAGGGAGAGGTGTTTCTGGGTAGCCAGAGGAGAAGAGAAGAGCCCAGTATGTCATAGGCACATGATAAACGTGTATTGGATAAATAACCTGCTGCTAGGATTCTACCAATTGGACTGGGAGCTTATAAGTCAATTATCTATGAGTAATTATACTCTGGGTATCTAAATTCTAAGAGGAAGAGGGGGATTCTGTCCTAAGCATATTCATTTCATTCTTCCCAAATTTACAATGACATACATCACTTTTTCCACTCCTAACCATGTGGAGTGAATAAAGTCCTTTTTTTTTTTTTTTGAAAAGATTTTATTCATTTTTATTTTGACAGACAGAGCTCACAAGTAGGCAGAGAGGCAGGCAGAGAGAGGAAGGGAAGCAGACTCCCCGCTGGGCAGAGAGCTCAATGCGGGGCTCGATCCCAGGACCCTGGGATCATGACCTGAGCCGAAGGCAGAGGCACAGAGATCATAAGTAGGCAGAGAGGCAGGCAGGGAGAGAGAAAGAGAGAGAGAGGAGGAAGCAGGCTCCCTGCTAAGCAGAGAGCCCAATGTGGGGCTTGATCCCAGGACCCTGAGATCATGACCTAAACCAAAGGCAGAGGCTTTAAACCCACTGAGCCACCCAGACGCCCCTGAATAAAGTCCTTTAATGATGAAGCTGCGGAGAAGAGTTAGGAGTGTCAAAACAATGGAGTTCCCTGACATGGGGGGAAACATTAGAGCAAACACTTCTTTCCATTTCTTATGTTTTCCTTAAATGCATTCATTTTTCTACTTAAATTAATTTATTTGGAAGAGGTTTCTATTACTACTTTAAATAGAAAGCTGGCATCAGTTGCCATAAATACAAGATAACCGTTTAAATAAACACAATGAAAATAAAACAATGCTATTATAGTCAAGCTAAATACTGTTGCCTGCCTAGAAACCTGAGGCTTGTTTTCTCCTTATTAAAAAAGGAAATTAGCAACTGTTGAGAACTATTAAAGACATATTGATATCAAACTGAGACTTTCTCCATAAAGTAATCAGAAAGATTGAAAAACAAATGGAAAATGAATAACTTCTCGCTCTGTGATTATACGCCACTTAGTGTTGAGTCCTAGTACCATCTAAATCAGCATTTCTCCTAACTTTATTTATTTATGTATTTATTTAGAGAGCCAAAGCACACAGGCACTCAAAATGGGGAGGGGCAGAGGGAGAGGGGAGAGAATCTTTTTTCTTTTTTTAAAGATTTTATTTATTTATTTGACAGACAGAGATCACAAGTAGGCAGAGAAGCAGGCAGGGAGAGAGAAAGAGAGAGAGAGAGGAGGAAGCAGGCTCCCTGCTAAGCAGAGAGCCCAATGCGGGGCTTGATCCCAGGACCCTGAGATCATGACCTAAACCAAAGGCAGAGGCTTTAAACCACTGAGCCACCCAGGTGCCTGGAGGGGAGAGAATGTTTTTTTTTTTTTTTTAAAGATTTTATTTATTTTTTTGACAGACAGAGATCACACAAGTAGACAGAGAGGCAGACAGAGAGGGGAGGGGAGAAGCAGGCTCCCTGCCGAGCAGAGAGCCCGATGTGGGACTCGATCCCAGTACCCTGGGATCATGACCCGAGCTGAAGGCAGCGGCTTAACCCACTGAGCCACCCAGGCGCCCGGAGGGGAGAGAATCTTGAGCAGACTCCACACTCCGGGTGCAGAGTCTCCTTGGGCTCAGAGTCCCCAGGGGTGAGGGAGGTGTGTGATCTCTCCACCAGAGATCGTGACCTGAGACAAAATAAGAGTCAGAGACTTAACTGATTGAGCCACCCAGGTGCCCCTATATTTCTCCTAACTTTAATGTGCATAGGAATTTTCTGGGGATTTTGTTAAAAATGTAGAATTGGACTCATTATCCACCCAAGGACTTCCATTTCTTTCCTTTCCTTTCCTTTTCTTTTTTAAAAGACTTATTTATTTGTCAGAAAGAGAGAGAGAGAGCACAAGCAAGGGGAGCAACAAGCATGGAAGAAGCAGGCTCCCCGCTGAGCTGGGAGCCCCATGCGGGTCTTGATCCCAGGATCCTGGGATCATGACCTGAACCAAAGACAGAGGCTTAACTAATTGAGCCACTCAAATGTCCCAGGACTTGCATTTCTAATACCATTTCAGGAATGCTAGTGCTGTTGGTTCTTGGATCACTCTGAAAGTACCAGTGGTGTTATGTGTCTCATGTTTGGGGATATGCTAACTCTTAGCTTACAGACAAGAAAGTGAGGACTTGGAGGTTATGAATAACCTAAGGTCCTATAGTTGGTAGATAAGGCAGGGCTAAAACTCACTTCATGGGCTTCCTGTCTCTCAGCCTAATACTCTTTCCTGAAAGACTTGTAAAGTCGCTGACTTGATACTCGGGACAAAAAACCGCATTTTTCAAGGGGCAGTGACAGGAAAGTCAGTTTAGATTGCTGTATTCTGTTGGTGATGCTGTGGTAGCAAACATGCCCAAGTTGGCAGTAGCCTAAAATTAGTTTACTTATTGTTAACATTATGTTTCCTCTGCGGGTCACTATGGGCTCTGTTCCATGTAGTCACTCTATGCCATTTTATGTTGCACCATTCCAACCAACATGATACTTCAGAGTTCACAGGACCAAGGCTGGAGGACCTTGTACCAGCAACTAAATGCCCTGGCTCAGAAGTGAGGCACATCCTTATTGCCCACAACCCATTAGCTAGAATTCACCGGCAATTGCAAGGAGAGGGTGGAGAAGAATAGTATTTCCGCCTAGACTGAGAATAGAATCAGATACAGTGAACATTAACAGTCTCTACCAAATAATATAGTTTTTCTATCACTAACAATCCATGATTCTGTCATGTCAATCTTTTCCTTCCTCTCATGATCTCCCCAGGGTAGCAGGGCTACCATTAGTCCATTTCTCTCCTGGGTCCTTCTGTATCACATAGAAAGAAAAGAAAGTTTAATTGTAGAGAATGTAGGATGCCAGAAAACATCAGTGATAGCAGGGGCATCAAAAGAAAGAGGCCAGTCAGGGAAAAAGGTTATGGTGTGAGAGGGGGGAGGGGCAGAGAAAAAGAGAAAGGAAAGGAAAGGAAACGATCATTTCTATAGGGCTTAGAAAATTTTAGACCCTTTATTAGGACATTTACGGATTTTGTCCTCAAAAAATTCCCATCAGGCTGTTATTAGCCTGTTTTACACTTGAGGAAACAGAGGCTCAGAGGGTTTATATAACTTGTCAAGGTCCACACAGAGAGTAAATCAGAATCAATGCCAGGCTGTAAACCTAGAATGTCTCCCAGGGAGTCTAAGAAAGTCACTCTTACAGAATGAGGCAAGATTGGTCCTGGAGAATAGATTACTTGGTCACACTGACATTCGAATTCCTGACACTTGGCACTGTTGCAATAGGCATTTGCAGACATACAGCCGAAACATCCTGATTTCATTGTAGCTACTATGTGGGATTATACAGTCCTCCCGGGAGGCCAAGCTTCTTCTGAGGGGAGGCCACTAGTGGGCAGGTGGGGCGGGGGGGATGTAATAGTTAAGGCTAGCATGGATACTGGGGAGTCTTTCTTTTTCTTTCTTTCTTTTTAAATATTTTATTTATTTATCTATTTGACAGAGAGAGACACACACAGCGAGAGAGGGAACAGAAGCAGGGGGAGTGGGAAAGGGAGAAAGAAGCAGGCTTCCTGCAGAGTAGGGATCCCAATGGGGGACTCCATCCCAGGACCCTGAGATCATGACCCAAGGCAAAGGCAGATGCTTAATGACTGAACCATCCAGGCGCCCCTTGAGAAGTCTTTCTCTGGAGCCTGAGAATGATGTGGTCTAGAACTGTCCCATGTGCTGCTGAGGTCATCATGGGAAGGAACAGAGACATGGGAGTCAGAGCAGGGTTTGTATCCAAATTCAACTACTTGTTACAGATGTGGCATTTGGCATGTGGCAAATCATTCAAGTTCTCTGAGGTTCAGTATTCCAATGTGTAAAAGGAGATCATAATGCCTAACTTCAGAGTTACGATGAAGATTGAAAATAATATACATAAACTGCCCACCACATATAGTTGCTCAACATCAATGGCTATCGTTAATGTTATTAGTAAAAAGAAGATGAGTGTGAAAGAGACTGAAGAGACTCAACCTCCAATTATTTGAATAGGTTTAACTATGGCAGTTTCCTGTTCTGAGCCTTCATCTGTTCTTCAGAAAAATGAGGGCATGGGAGCAGATTTCTTCTTCTGAGAGTTCTTCCATAGATTCAAGTCAATGAACCTGGGGTCATGGAGTTCTCCTGAGGAAAGCTAGGGAATAGGCCAGGAGACCAGTCACACCTAGTGCAGCAATGAGAAGGGGAAAAGTTCGTGCTGAATGAAGGAGTCCCTAGGCCCATCATCAGAGTTCCTGAGCCCCAGACAGCAGTAAACTGCTGCAATTTTATTGCCATTGCCATCAACCAATGACCCATTACAACAACAGGCAATGTAAGGGTGATTATGGGTCAAGGGGCACTCTTCTTAGCCACCTATGCATGTAAGAAAGTCACATTATTAACAGAGATAGCAGCCTCAGCAGCAGATTTGAATACAAAACAATCAATAAACACCAGAGAGAAATACAGGAAGAGGAATGAAGCTCACACTAATGGCATTATAAGCTTGCTCCAGTCTCTGCAACCCTTGCTATTGCCACCATGTAAAGGATGTATTTTACTGGTAGTGGGTCAAGTATGTCCACAGCACATTCTCTTCATGAAATGTCAGGCAAACCACTACACTCTGAGTAAACATCCATCGTGTAAAACAGTGATTATTTTATTGTCAGCCTTTTAAAGATATGTATTCACCTGCTATGTAAGAGCTTTCTCCTGTTTAATTCAATGACTTTTAGAAAATGAGAATATTTTATTCCATTTACTCATTCCTTAAAGCTCTTAAGAAGACCAAAGACTCTGTAAAGCATTCAAGCACAGTAGATGAAAGCTATGAGATAATTTAGAAAAGGCAATGAAGCTCCAGTCTTCATCTCCTCCAGGTCCTAGTGGAGGAAGGCCTAAGTCAATGACCACAGATGCCTGTTTTCAGAATCCCCAGGGAGGGAGAATTTATAGCCTGGCTGCCCCACTCCCTCTCCTTCAACAAAATGTTGTAGTGTTCAGTTATCCTTGCATTAAGGCTTTCTATGTCCATCATATCAGGTATAGGGGTGCCTATAAGTTGATTCAAGCAAGAGTCAATATGTTCAAGTGCTTGGAGGACTGCAGCCCTCTGTCTTCAGATTGGGTGATCACCCTAGGCACTGGCCCTTCATTCTGTGTTCAGATCAGTTTGGGACACCTTCTTGGGGGAACTACTGATGAGCTTTCAGATCCTGAAATATGACTTAGCCTCTTGGACCAAGTCTTTCTTATTTTTGTTTTTTGACTTAATTCTTTTAGAAAAATTTTAGATTTACAACAAAATTGAGAAGGAGGTACAGAGATTTCCCTTATAACCTCTGCCCCTACATATGCATAGCCTTCCTCATTGTTAACCTCACTCACCAGAGTGGTATTTTTTCTTTTTTTAATCAAAGATGAAGCTACACTGACATATCATAATCATCTAAAGGCATAGTTTTCCATGGGATTCACTCCTGGTATACACTCTGTGGATTTGGATAAATGTATAATGACATGTATCCATCACTGTAATAGCATACAGAGTAGTTTTACAGCCCTAAAAATTCTCTGTGCTCTATTCATCT
>RCUC01015197.1:0-13754 GCA_003697995.1 Taxidea taxus jeffersonii
CCCCCCCCAGGACTTTCCCCACTTCCCCCTTCCCTCTGTTTTCACCCCACACTGACCTTCCTGGTTGACCACACCTCCCTCACACTACTGGCCAATTGCTCACACTCTCCAGTCCAGAGATGGCATTGAGGTCCAGGAGGCCAGAGACCTGGGTGTCATTTCCAGCACCCCCTCATTCCTCCTGGGGCACCCTGGGGAAAGAGAAACCCCAAGAACTCTGGCCTATGCCACATCATGACCCCGCACAAGAATTACGTAGAATTCCAGGGGATTCACTTCTCTCCTCAAAACCTCCCAGGCCACAGTGAGAGGCTGATGGTAGCCATATACAAAGATACTGTGGCAGCAGCAAATACACCAATTCAACCAGGCTCACAAAGACCAAAACAGGGGCACCTCGGGGGCTCAGTCGGTTAAGCAACTGACTTCTGCTCAGGTAGTGATCTCAGGGTAATAGGATCAAACCCCACAGTGGGGAGTCTGCTTGTCCCTCTCCTTCTGCCCCTCCCCCTGCTCATACTCTCTCCCTCCCCAAATAAATGAATAAATCTTAAGGAAAAAAAGACCAGAACAAAGTAGAGATTGGGGAAGACCTGCTTCAGCTCTGGGGAAAGAGAATCCCCTATTCGGGACTTTAAAGATGGCCGGCTCCTCTCCGGGCCGACTCTGCCTGCTCTTTGCTCCCCCTGGCTTCTGTGTCCTTCTAGCCCATTTCGCTCTATCCACTACCTTTGGTTGGACTTTTGCCTTCAGATCCCTCAGGGACTATCCCACACTCTATCCAACTCTGTAGATCAAATTCCCAAGATCCCTGGATCTCTTAATTGCTGGCACCCTGATTGGGCAGAGCTCCGCCTCCAGACTATTCCATTGGCTGCTGACCAGGCTACTGATTAGCTGCTTTTAGTCTCCTGCTTCCCTCTCGTCCAATCAGCTATGGCCAGGGAGGTGGGGGGGGTCCCACGTTACTGAATATTGTTGCCAAGATAATAGATGCATTTCTTCATTGACGTAAGCCATTTGGAATTGGTGATTCCTTTAGCAGAGAAGCCCCTCACTAACTTGGAGACCTCATGCCCTTGGTGATGAGTCAGTTATTTCTCTACTATGGTCATTTGAGTTGGGGTTTCCGTTGCTAGCAACCCAAACCCCCTGGGTGGTACCCCCCATTTCACAGGTTTACGGTGAGATTCAATGGTCAGACCTCTCCAAGCTCAGTCACAACTTTACAGAACTGAAGGGAGTGGTTCCAGAATGTTGCCTCGAGAAACCTGGAAATCCCAGTTCTATTCATGAGCTTCCTTCCAGGGGCCAGCCAAAACTGATGTGGAGGCTTGTGTTTCCATCTATAGTCATCGGTGGTTGTGCCCTTGCCCCAAGATGCTTATGCTCAGAAGGACCAGAGAAATTAACTTATCCAATCCCCTCCATCATTTTGGTCAGGGGGAGGACCAACCAAGTTCTGAACGCTCAGTCCCAGGCCAGGCTCCCCATTTCAGGAGACTGCTTTCTATCTCCTGCGCAGCTAGAGGAACATATCTGCAGTGAGAGGCCTCTCCAGCCCGCAGGGGTCTCTTCCACAAGTCTCCAATCAAGCCAGCCCTGCAATTGCCTCCCTGACCCCTGGAGTCTTGTGATCAAAGGGATGGTTGTTGTATCTCCAATGTATTACTTATGTCTTGCTGTGCAGGCAGGATGCAGCAGCTCAGCACTGAGTACTGGGAAGGATGGGAAGACAGGGCCATCACGGGAGGCAGAGAACCTTTCTTTGCAGAGCAAAACTGGACGTTAAAGAACACCAAACCCAATTCTTCCATCCCTCCAGCCTCTTCCTGCACACCCTGATGATACAGGCTTACCCCTTTGTTGTTTTATAGGGTCTTCTCTGACATGAATGAAAATAAGCCTTCTGTAACTTCCTTTCACTCTTCTTTTTCCTCTGGGACCACTGATAAGGCATGTCTATCTCTCCACACTTCATCCCACCCAGTTCTTTTACCAATCCATATATGCCTCACCCTCAGGAACCTGTAGTACACTGTGATGTTTGTCTGTCCTATTTCTGAAGTAGGAGCTGGCAAAACTATGGCCCACGGGCCAAATCTGGCCTGCCACCTAGTTTTGTAAATAAACTTTTATTAGAATACAGCCATATTCATTCATTTACTATTGGCTATGGCTGCTTTTGTGCTACAGAGCTTAAAACATTTACCTCCTGGCCCTTTACAGAAAGAGTTTTCTGACCTCTATTCTAAAGTGTCAGTGGTCCCCTACGTGGCACAGGAGACCCCAGGGATGGCCTGATCTTCAGGATGGACTGCTCCTTTGCCCCTCCTGAGACTCGGTGCAGCCACAGAGGCCGTGGAGTTTCAGCAGCCATGGCCTGGGATTGGCTCCAAGAGAACCTGCGCTCAACAAAAATGCCCAGGTCACTTTTGCACAGCCTGTTGCTAAGGCCTGTTGCCAAGACAACCTTCCCCAGCTCTTGAGCTCTACCAGGCTCACATTACCTTCCTTCATTTCCCTTTGTTTTCTTTGTCACAAGCTCTTGCCTTATAAAAACGGTTTTGAACCCTGAGGGTCTCGTCCATCTATAAGCCCCCCCAGCTTTGTGTTTTCCATATACTTGTTCAGCTTCCTTTCTTTGTATTCATCCAAATTATTAATGTCACTAGAGACCTCCTTTCCAGGTTGTTATTGATCTACTAACCAATGCTCCCTGGGCACCATTAATCTATCTGCCGTGACTTATCTCCACCTACAAGCTGAAAGGTTCCATTTTGCACCATCTGGATATTGTGAGGCATTTTGTCAAATATTTGGCTGGGTTTCTGTACTCAAGAATTGCTGCTCACCATTTAGAAAAGAGAATCACAGGATAGAAGAGAATTTGGAAATCACCTAACTGATCCTCTTTTCTCACAGGTGGTAACTCGAGGCCCAGAAAAGTGGCTGGTCCAAGATGACAGAGGGAATTGGTGGGAGAGCCAGGAATAGGGTGCTC
This sequence comes from Taxidea taxus jeffersonii, assembly GCA_003697995.1. NCBI lineage: Eukaryota > Metazoa > Chordata > Mammalia > Carnivora > Mustelidae > Taxidea > Taxidea taxus. The sequence continues at coordinate 3,005 of RCUC01015197.1, forward strand.
TTTACATGGCACCTTGATGATTTAGCCTGGGTACGGGTAGACTAGCTGCTGTAACAAATAGCACATGTAACACATCCCTACAACAGAAGTTACTCTGCTCACACCAGTCCTGAGCTGGCATTCAGGCATTCAGCACACACTGTCCTGAGCAACCAACAGCAGGTTGGTTAGCTGTCCTCCTCACTGTCCTTTAGAGACCCAGGCTCTCTCTATCTCATGGATCAGCCATCCTGTGGGGCCTCATCAGAGTCTTCCGCCAGCTGATGGGAGAGAGAGACCTGGCCCAGTCAAGAAAATTCTATTTCTACTTTGCTGAAATCCCAAGTGATTTTTTTTCTTGTTTTCACTACTCCCCTCATTCTGGCCTTGAGTCATTCCCCCAGACCTCAGCCTTCTCTTGGCCCCTTCTGTCACATGCTCAGCCTTTATGGTCATCTAGGAAGGCCTGGTCTGGAAGAGCAGTGCTGTCCAAGTCACCAGACAGAAGGAAACTGGATGAATGAGCAGCTGGTGTGCGTCCAATAATCACCCATTCTTCAAGGAGGCTAGGTGGCCTGTTCCCCGCCCCCTCCCCCACCCCATCCTGCTGCAGGTGAGAAGAGGAAGTGGCAGCTGGCAAGTTCACAACTGGAGTCTGCCCACACAGAATCATATATCCTCCTCTCTGAATTTACATGTATCTGGTGTCATGGTGAAAGAAGCTGTTCCTACCATGATGAAACCCAATCAGGACAAGGGGTCTGCCAACCACGCCCTGTAAGAGGTGGTCTTCCTTGTCACCGCCACTCGTGTGGCTAGATAAGACTGTAAAGCCCTGGTCCCAATTCTTAACATCCCTCATCCACCAGAACCCTTCCCTGCTAAGTAGTTTTCTGGAAATCTATGTTGGAAAAGTCTGAGCCAATCCTCTTAGCATTCAACGCCTTTCCCTTCTGAACCACCCCCACCTCATCTCTCCCTACCATCTCCTCAGGCCCTGCTACTTGCTGAGGCAGCATGCCATCATAGATCTTTAGAGTCATGCGGTTCCTGGTTCTGCCATTTACCAGTGGTGTGGGCGAGTCACTCTATGACTCAGTTTCCTTATCTGTAAAATGACAAGTAGTTAGTGGGACTTTGAATGGATGAGGTATAGGTAGGTAGGTAATAAATATAGGCAGGTAAAAAAGTCTAGTGCGGGGCTTCCCCAATCTCACTGGATTCCCAAGCTTTCCTCTTCCTCTCTGCCTAGCCAGCTGCCACGTACATCTCAAACTCTAGCCCCAACATCTTCCAACGACTACTGGAGGCAGAGCTTCTCTAACTAACCGATTCCCCAATGATCTCTTTACTGTAGTACTAACTGATGGAGAAGAATTATACATTTGCAACCTGATAAAATGCAAGGCTCCATGTGATTCAGTCTTTGCATGAAGGTGTACTCAGAGAAAATCTGGTAATCAAAAGTAATTTTAAGAGACATTTCGATCCTTGTTTTTTGATTCTTGAAAAACAATCACATTCACAATCTGTAGCAGACTTCTCAGTAGCTCCTTCTGGCACCTTTAAGGTCTCCGTACTTTGGTGAGCTACAGCTCTCACAAGCCTTCTCTACAAATTCTTCCTGGCCCCACTGCTGTGGTTTTTCTTCCATTTCTCCCTTCTAGTTCCTAATTATGTATGGTACTTGGGATGGAAAGGGAACATGAATGCTCATGGGTTAATAGGTCTTGTCCTCGGGGCGCCTGGGTGGCTCAGTGGGTTAAAGCCTCTGCCTTCGGCTCAGGTCATGATCTCAGGGTCCTGGGATGAGCCCCACATTGGGTTCTCTGCTCAGTGGGGAGCCTGCTTCCTCCTCTCTCTGCCTGCCTCTCTGCCTACTTGTGATCTCTGTCTGTCAAATAAATAAATAAAATCTTTTAAAAAATTTAAAAAATAGGTCTTGTCCTCTTCATATGTATTTGGGTTTCCTGTGGGCATCTCCCTCATCTGACAGTAATCTCCAAGAGAAAGGGACTGTGCATTTAAGGACTGACTTTTAATCATTTTATATCACTTCAAACAGAAAATTTGCCAGAATAATATGAGATTCTCCCTTCTACCCTTCACCAAGATTCACCAATTTTCACCAAAATTCACTAATTGCTCCATTTGTTTGCTTTCTCTCTCTTTCTATAAATATATATATTTATAATATATATTTATGTATAATATATAAAACATGTACATAATCTCTGATGTATTTTATACATAAATATATTTTATACTATGTATTACAATGTTTACATATACATTTTATATGTATAAAAATATCTTTTTCTTTAATCGTTTGCAAGTAAGTTGGAGATATTGTGCCCCTTTACTCTAAATAATTCTATGTAAGTTTGCTAAAGAAAAGTAGAAAAGTACATTCTCTTACATAACTACAGCACAGTTACAAAAATCAGGAAATAAAACACTCCAGCAATATACTATGATCTATTCACAGTTCATATTAGAATTTTATCAACTATCTCAATAATGTTCTTTGTATGTAGTTATTTTATTTTCCCAGACCAAGATCCAACCCAGGGCCTTGAATTGCTTTTAGTTGTCATATTTCTTTAGGATGAAATGTTTTCTATTTAATGGAGTGTTTTTCTGAACTCTTACCTCTAGCCAGCAATGTTAACACAACACTGTGGCCTTAATAGCAATTCAGTAACCACTTTGAATTGAATTGGAGATACACATTTTAAAGGTAATAATTGCAATTGCTCACATCCTATGGCAAACACTGTTGGTGTTACATACCCAACAGTCATTCTACCCACCCCACCAACTTGAGTTGATGGATGTGGTGATAGCTGGATGGAAAGATGAGTGGATAGATGATGGAAAGGACGGTGGGTAAATGGGTGGCAAAGGAATGGTTGGATAAAGTGATGGATAGATGGACAGATGGGTGATGAGTGGATGGATAGATGGATGGCAGATGGGTGATGGATGGCATATTTATATGAATGGTTAAGTGAAGGAGCCTGTGGGTTTGTGGAAGGATGATGAATGAGCGAGTGTGTGAATGGTTAAGTGGGGGGATTGGTGGCTGGATGTTGTTTGTGCCCCATGTTCACAGTGACAGGCTAGACGAAGTACTTGGATGGGAGTCAGAAGTCCTTGGTTCAGGCTCCAACCCTACCTCCTACTAGCTAGGACTCTTGGAGAGCTCCTTGGAGAACTCCTTCCCCACTCAGGACCTCAGCAGCATCATACGTAAAACAAGTCTGCTAGACTCGTTGGCTTTTTGATCCCTTCCAGTCTGGACCAACTCTTGTCTCAGAAATGTTAGATGATTTTCCCAAGGACAGGGAGCTAGTGCATGATGAAGCCCAGATTTGGATCTGGGCAATCGGACTCTAAACTCCATGCTTTCTAAATATTCTTCTTGACTCTTCTTCCTATTGAGACATCAGAAGAAAGGCTCCAAGGCCAACCAGTGTCTCCTTGCTCCCAGGACCAAGCCCCCTTCCCCATCCCATCAAGCTGCTGTCCTAAGGAATTGCTCTGAGGCCCCTGCATCAGGAAGCACCTGGGCTTATTCCACACTTTTCTGCCACACCCAGAGTCCAAGAGATGACGCAGGTGGCATTTTCCACAGGCCCCTCCCTGCTTGTTTTCCTCCCAGCTCAGCCTCTCCATTCCCCACCGGTCCCCATCCCCAGCGCCCTTCGTCGCACTCTCACCCCCATACTCAGCAGCTGGCAAGACTTCTTGCCTCCCCCAGGCACCAAAGAAACTGAGGAGAGGTGCTATGCTACAGCTCTGGGACCTGGCTCCTTTCCAGTCACGTGTGACGGGAAGTATTAGCACCTACCCACATGGACGGGAATTGGGCTCCACTCCCTTGGATACTGGGGATGCACAGTTTTCAAGGTGCTTCAAGACTAGTGTCACTTACCTCTTGGATCCTCCAACAGGAGGCCCAGCAAGTGCTAAAGATGACAGCAAACAGGGGCACCAAAAATAAATGAAGAAAAACAAAACACCTTAAAAAGATTTTGGTATGGCATGTTGTAAAAGCATTATTAAAGTAAAAGTCATGAAAAAAATGAGAGGTCAATTAGACTATGGTATTTTCAGTATTGTTCGAATTCTGTATGACTTGTGAGGTGGTGGTCAGCCCCTGGATCTCTTCCAAACACAAGGTCTCAGAAAGCCTTCATGTGGGAGATTTGGGAGCAACAAAACTGGCAGGCTAAACTGACCAAGGCAGGGAGAGCTGAGTCCTGGGCCCCTGCTTCTGGCATTTCAGAAATCTGTTGACCTGAGCCCTCAGAGAAGCTGCCTCCCCCAGCCTCAGTCCCCTGCATCTCATCTTACCTAGGCCCACCTGCAGGTCAGAAGTGGTCTCCCCAATCTCAGATACAGCTATCTGTATATGTGTGTGCATGTGTGTGGGTGTGCATGTGTGTTTGACATGTCCAAGGCCACAGAGCCAGTTCCAGACACAGCCAAGACGTGAACCTTATGTGGTAGGAAATTAAGGGCCCATGCAACCTACATCACTTGCACCAATGCAAAAACAGGAGCCTTTACTGAGAGCTCTCCCGGGCAGTGACCCAGAGATAGAACCATGCCAACAGTTTGCTCTGAGATTTGAGGTTAGATGAGAAGGTCAGTGTGTTTGCCACACCCTTTGGCAGACATTATCCAGCCTTCAGTTTTTATTCGGCAAGTGCATCTGAGGGATCTGCATACTATGTACTCATTCCTCATGCAATTCACTGACCCTTGCTGAACACTAGCTCTGGGCCAGGCCCCTCGAGAAGAAGTGTAAACAAAGAATTCACAACCCAGTTTGTGCCTGGGTCATGGCTTGGAAGTGCCCTGGGAACACAGAGACAGAGTGACTCATTAATTTTGCCTAAGGAGGTTGGAGAATGTCTCACCAGGGAGCTGACATTTTGAGCTGGGTCATGAGGGACTAGAAGAGGGAGAAGTGAGAGGAAGAAGTTGTGTTTGTTGAGCATGGTATTAATTAGGGTAATGCTAGGTGCCATGACGAGCAAACTCTGAAATGGACAATGGGTTAGATGTGTTAGAAATGTACTATTTGTTCACATAAAGTCCAAAAAAACTCACCTTCACATGATGAGGGGCCCAGCCCCCTTCCACATTGCAGCTCCATCATCCTTGCCTTGCTCGTCCACATCAGACTAGCGAAGAGGAGCATGGACAATTACATGTGGGATTTTTTTTTTATCAGCCTTACCTGGAAGTGCCACACATTCTGATCACATTCCATTGGCTAGCACACAGGCACGTGGCCGCACGCAACTGCAAAGAAAGTTGGAAAACCTTATCTGAGTCTGTGCCCAGGAGAAAGTAAAGGGTGTGTTGAGCAGCTATCACCACCTTTTAATTGGGTTCTTTAATTGTGTTACTCTTAGCAATTCTGTAAAGTAATGCATTATTATCATTCCCATTCTACATATAAGAAAGCTGAGGCTTGAAAAGATTCCGTGATTGACCCAAAGTCAGCAAACTGGTGAGTGGCTGAGCTGTGATTCAATGCCAGGTTGGTCCATGCAAGTCGGAGGCACGTTCACTGCCCCAACACCACCAAGGTTCATTGATCTCCAGGAAGGAGGAAGAACAGAAGCAAACATGAGGGTGAATGGAAAGGACTGAAAAAGCAATGGACAATGAAACAAAGGAGGCAAAGAGGGCGACAACCAACCAGCCAGGGTGGAAGAAGAGACAGAAGATGCAAAGTGAAGTTCCTGAACCTCTTTGTAGTTCATGCTGTCACCCACACGTGACACGCCATGGGTACCACAGAAGGGTTTAAAAAAACAGGCCCCGTCAATTTCAACCTAAGAACACAGAAAAATCTTAAGTAAAATACTAGCAAATAAAAACCAACAGCATATTTAAAATAGCACATACTGACCATTTCACATGTGTTGGAGGTACTAGCCAGTGCAATTAGATACGAGAACATAAATAGAGGTATAATAATCAGAAAGGAAGAAAAAACTATCTGCTTGCTGATATGACTGTATATATATCTGAAAAAGCCAAAAGAATATGGAAAAGCTGTAATAAACAATGAGAATTTAGTAAGCAGTAAGATAATAAAATCAACATGCATGGGGTGCTTGGGTGGCTCAGTCAGGTAAGCATCTGTCTTCAGTTCAAGTCATGATCCCAGGGTCCTAGGATCCAGCCCCACATTGGGCTCCCTGCTCAGCGGGGAATCTGCTTTTTCCTCTTCCTCTGTCCCCGCTCATTCTCTCTCTCAAATAAATAAAAATCTTAAAAAGATATCAACACACATAGACCAGTCATCTTCATAAATATAAAAAATTGTAAGAAGAGGGGCGCCTGGGTGGCTCAGTGGGTTAAGCCTCTGCCTTGGGCTCAGGTCATGATCTCAGGGTCCTGGGATCAAGCCCTGCATCAGGCTCTCTGCTCAGCAGAGAGCCTGCTTTCCCTCTCCCCAGCCCCCCGCCTGCCTCTCTGCCTACTTGTGATCTCTCTCTCTCTCTCTGTCAAATAAATAAATAATCTTAAAAAAAAAATTGTAAGAAACAGAAGAGCAGACTCCATGTATAACAGCAAAACTTGAAATAAAATATTTAGACATAAACTTAACAAGAAATGTGTAAAATCTATAGGAGGAGAATTTTTAAAGTTCCTGAAATGCAAATATGTACACTTGAGCAAATTGATGTGTATACCATGTTCTTGGTGGAAAAGTTCAACATTGTAAAAATGTCAATTCTCCATAAGTTGATTTATAAATTTAATGGGGTTTTCCCCTCCCAAAATACATCTTTTTTTTTTCCTGAAGCATTAAATGTTGATTAGAAAATTCACTGGGAGAAAGCTAGTAAGTGCTACCAGGAAAAAAGAAAACTAGGGGGAAAAAAAGGAGTAATAAGGAGTCCTAGCCTTATAAGATATTAAACATATTTTGAAGCCTCTATAATTATAACAGTGTAGTATTGGTGCATAAATATGGATATATCTATTTCTGGTGCATGGATTGAAAATCCAGGAATAGACCCAAGTACTTATGGAAAATGAATATGTGATAAAGGCAGCATTTCAAGTAAGTGGGGGCAAAGAGGGATATTTCATGTCATGTGGAACAACTGAATAGCCACACAGAACAAGATAAAATTGGATCCAGAAAAACACTGTACACCAGGATAAATTCCATTTAAATTAGAAATCTAATTATAAAAACAAAAACAATATGGATAATCTTTATAACCTATGATTGGAAAAACATTTCCTTAATTATGACTAGAAATCCAGAAGCAATGAGGGAAATAGTAAACTTACTATATTTTTTTAAAAAAGCTTTTAGGGGCATCTGGGTGACTCAGTGTCTTCAACTCAGGTCATGATCCTGAGGTCCTGGAATCAAGCTCCACCTCGGGCTCCCTACTCAGTGGGAGGGGGGGTCTGCTTCTCCCTCTGTCCCTCCCCCCCTGTGTTCTCTCTCTCTCTCTCTCTCGACTGCTCTTTCTCAAATAAATAAAATCTTTTTAAAAAAACTATTTTAAATGTGTTCATATTTTTAAAAAAAACATAAACACAGGAAAATGCTAAACTGGGAACTATTTTTTAACCTACTACAAAGAGTTAATATCCCTAAAAATATGAAGTAGAAAAATGGGTGAAAAATGTGAATAGACAGTTCCCAGGGGGAAAAAATGCAAACAGCTACTGAACTTATGAAAATAGAAAAATGCAAATTAAAACTAAATCAGGACACCACTTCTTACCTATCATATGGGCAAAACTCCAATATTTAACAATATACGCTGTTGGATAAGCCTTAGGGAAACAGGCACTCTTATATGATACTGATAGGAAAGCAAAAATATGCTATCTCTATTGAGAATTTGGCAATATCTAGCAAAATTGGATATGCATCTACCTTTTGATCCAGTAATCCCATTTTTAGGAATCTGTCCCAAAAGCACAGTGAAAGAAATAAAAAATGATATAGGGCACAGGGCCATTCGTTGGTGTATTATTTGTAAGAGCAAAAAACAAAAAACTGGGAATAGCCCAAATATTTATCAATAGGGAATATGTTGAAAAGATTATTTTCATCCATACAATGGAGTACTATGCAGCTATAAAAGAAGGAGTATTATCTCTAAACGCTGTTACGTTTCCAAGACAGGTTGCTAAGGGAGGATACAGAGCAGAGTGCATTGTTTGCTACTTTTTATGTAGAACAGGGGAAATACATATATACAGATATGTGTATTTGTTTATATTTTCAAAAAGAAATGATTAAAGGACTCCCCAAAACTAATAAAAACAAGGGAGGCAAACAAAGCTAGAAGGGATCTTTCTGAATGTACCCTGTTTTATAGTTTTGACTTGAGATCAAGTAAATAAAAATGAAAAAAAAGGTCAAATTATCTCTAAATTTTTTTTAAGATTTTCATTTATTTATTTGACAAACAGAGATCACAAGTAGGCAGAGAGGCAGGCAGAGAGAGAGGAAGGGAAGCAGGCTCCCCGCTGAGCAGAGAGCCCGATGCGGGGCTCGATCCAAGGACCCTGGGATCATGACCTGAGCCGAAGGCAGAGGCTTTAACCCACTGAGCCACCCAGGTGCCCCTCTTTAAATTTTTTAAATTAGACACTAAACTGAAAGAAATAAACCTAACTCTACATTATGATGGTTACACATCAGGTTGACAGTGTAACTTGGAAAACTGATCATCGAAGAGAAAGAATCAAGCACTTATCATACCTTTCCTGTAAAACTCACCTTCAAGATAACCAAATAGTTGATGTGAGAACTTTTCTCTATATAGAAGGGCTAGAGCCAAAATTTTTTTTAAAGAAGTCAGAAGAAATGATGAAATTAGACTATCACCATTGCAACCCCTAATGAAATAATGAATTAGCGGGTCTGTCTATGGCTGCTAAAACTGAAAGTGGGAGAAGATTCATGGAGAATTCTAGAATAAGTCAGGCTCCAGCACCTGCCCCAACTGGACAGTCTTAACATCATTCCAAAAGAGAAGGTCTTCCTGACATGATTCTCACAAGTACACAGCATCACTCAGGAAGCCATTCTCCCCTCAAACACTAAACTGAATCTTCTTAAGCCTCCAGAGAGTCCTGTTTACAGGAGCATCCAGGAGAGAGGCACGGGCCAAACCAACACCACAAGAACACACTTGGTTGAAGCCAGACTGTTGGACTTTTTATAGGGCAAATGATCATGTTTCTTTGACAAAGGAATGGCTTTTTAAAAGGGGGGACAAGGGACATCTGGGTGGCTCAGTTGGTTAAGCAACCAACTCCGGTTCCAGCTTGGGTCATGTGGGGGCAGAACTGCGATCCTTCCCAGCCCCAACCCCAGTCCCATCCTCTGGACCAGCAGCCACCACAGTTGGGGGCAGGAAAGGGGACTGGGGCATTTCCAGGGAACCCTTTGAACAGAAGCTCAGACTTACCTCTATCACTCTGGGTATTTGGAGGACAACCAGGTTGCATCCCATTTCTGTGACCTCACATGGGCCCGGTCCATCATTCTGCATAGCTCAGACTATTGGAAGGGTCCTGGCAGTGTTGGGTGCCAACCGGGGTCTTCTCTGGACTTCTCAAAAGGGGCCCCTGCAGGGACGCTGTACAGGATCCCCAGCACTGCACCGGGAAACCCAGGACTACCAGCCAGGACCATCTTTACACTCAGCAACTGAATGATACCCCTTAGGGCATCAAGGAGGCAAAGGAAATCCCTCTGCTTATTCAAATATCTCAGCAAAAATGGAGTGAGGAGACAAGCCTTCTTACCTTCACTTCAAGCATTCCTCTTCCTCAGATCGTCCAAAATGCTCAAGCAGGTATGAGTCCAAGGTAGTAATGATGTCTTCAAGGTGCTGGGGCCCATGTGGCAGGCCTCTAATTTACACCAGGAACCTGGCTTGAGTTACTGGTCTCGATTTGTGCCTCCCGCATCATAGAGTTCTAAGTCTGCACTGACTACAGCCTCATGGTGGGTGGAGGGTAGTCCTCTACCCTTTGACTTGGACTGGCCCATGTAACTACGTGACAGTGGAACATTTGTGGCCATGTAGTGGGCAGAGGTTCCAAATGCATTTGCCCATCTGGACTCGCCCTGTTGAGCCCTGGTGATCACCATGGAAGAACATGGGGTCCTTTAGCCTGAGCCCTATAATGAGGCAGGTGGAGAAGATTGCATGGGCCCCATAGCTTCTGGACCAAGAAAGATGACCCATATGTAGAACAGGCTTGAATTCAGACAGCAGCTGGGGCCCGGAGCCCAGGGCCTGGCATCGGGAAACCAGCCCAGACTAGCAGACCCATGAACATGATCATAATTAATGGCCATCTCAAACCACTGGGTTTGGGAGTGTGTTTTGGGATTTTGATTTTTTTTAAGGTTATTTATTTATTTATTTCACAGACGGAGATCACAAGTAGGCAGAGAGGCAGGCAGAGAGAGAGGAAAGGAAGCAGGCTCCCTGCCAAGCAGAGAGCCCGATGCGGGACTCGATCCCAGGATCCTGGGATCATGACCTGAGCCGAAAGCAGAGGCTTTAACCCACTGAGCCACCCAGGTGCCCTGGGGTTTTGATTTTTAAAACTTTTTTTTAAGTAGGCTCCACACCCAGGGCAGAGCCCATCGTGGGGCCCCAACTTACACTCCTGAGATCAAGATCTAAGCCAAGATCAAGTGTCAGATGCCCAATCGACTGAGCCACCCAGGTGCCCTTGGGGGGGG
>RCUC01015240.1:0-15035 GCA_003697995.1 Taxidea taxus jeffersonii
TTTTTTTTTTTTTTTTTAAGAGTTTATTTATTTATTTGACAGAGAGACAGAGACATCGAGAGGGAACACAAGTAGGGGGAGTGGGAGAGGGAGAAGCAGGCTTCCTGCTGAGCAGGGAGCCAGATTCGGGACTTGATCCCAGGACCTTGGCATCATGACCTGAGCCGAAGGCAGATGCTTAACAACTGAGCCACCAAGGCACCCCTATGTGAATGTTCTTGATGCCACTGAACTGTACACTGAAAGATAGATAAGATGGTAGATTTTATGTAATGCATATTTTCCCACAGTGAGAAAGAGTGGATATTAAGATTTATCAAGCACTTTGTCAGCATCTATAAAAAGGATCCTATATAGTAGGATGTATTTAGGTTAATAGATAACCTAATAGGAGCTCATTTTTGCATTTCTCAAATTAACCTCTCCTAGATTATGGTGTAATTCTTCCAAAATGCCATTGGATTCTTTTTTGAGACTATTGATTGTAGTAAATTGCACATACATAAAAACGACCATCTTAACCCTTGTCAAGTAGACAGTTCCATGGTATTGGATAACTTTGTAATGTTGTGTAATCATCACCATCACCCAGCTCCAAAACTCTTCTCATCTTATGAAACTGAAACTCTACACCCGTTAAACAATAAGTCCCCACTCCCCGCCTACCACCTCAGCCCCTGAGAACCACCATTCTGCTTTCTGTCATTATGTTTTTACTCTTCTAAATATCTCAATGTAAATAGAATCACAGAGTATTTGTCTTCTTGACTGGCTTATTTTCCTTAGTGTAATAATGTCTTCAAAATTCACCCATGTTGTAGCAAGTGTCAGAATTTCCTTCCTTTTTAAGAAGGAATAACCTTTTATTTACCCATTCTTCCACTGATGGACATTGGGTTGTTTCCACCTTTTGGCTATTGTGAATAATGATGCTACAAACATGGTTGCACAAATACCTTTTTTGAGACCCTGATTTCAATTCTATTGAGTATATACCCAGAAGTGGAATTGCTGGGTCATATGGTAATTCTATTTTTAATTTTTTGAGGAACCGCCACACTGTTTTCCCTAGTGGTTGTACCATTTTACATTCCCACCAACAGTGCATGAGGGTTCCAATAACCCTGCATCTTAGACAACACTGTTATTTTCTGTTTTTTGGATAGCGGCCATCTTACTGGGTATGAAGTAGTATCTCATTGCAGTTTTGATATTTGTTGATGCTGAGCATCTTTTTACATGCTTTATTGGTCATTTGTAGTCTTTTTGGAGAAATGCCTATTCTGGCCCTTTGTCCATTTTTCAATTTTTAAACAAGTTTGTTGTTGTTGATGTTTGTTTAAGGGCTTCTCTATGCATTCTGGATTTAATCTTTATCAGATATATAATTTACAAATATTTTCTCACATTCTGCCTTTGTACTCTGTTGGTAGTGTCATTTTGATGCACAAAATCTTTAAGTTTTCGTGAAGTTCAGTTTGTCTATTTTTCCTTCTATTGCCTCTATCTTCGGTGTCATATCCAAGAAGTCATTGTCAAATTCAATGTCATGAAGTCTTTGCCCTGTTTTCTTCTAAGAATTTTATAGTGTTAGGTCTTGCATTTAGGTCTTTAATCTGTTTTGTGTTAATTTTTGTAATGGTGTTAGGTAAGGTTCAACTTCATTCTTTTGCAGGTGGGTATCCAGTTTTCCCAGCACTCTTTGTCAAAAAGACTGTAAATTCCTCATTGAATGGTCTTGGAACCTTGTCAAAAACTCTTTGACCATCTATGTGAAGGTTTATTTCTGGGTTCTGTATTCTACTCCATTTATTTACTTATTTATTTATTTTATTTTTTAAAGTAATCTCTAGGCCAAATATGGGGCTTAAACTCATGGCCTCAAGATCAAGAATCACACGCTCTACCAACTGAGCCAGCCAGGCACCCCTATTCCATTGATTTATAGGTCTGTCCTTTGGACCAGTACCACACTGTTTGGATTATTGTAGCTTTGTAGTAAATTCTGAAGTCAAGAAGTGTGAGTCTTCCAGCTTTGTTCTCAAAAGTGCTGCCGGAGTCTATTTACTAATATTATATTCAAGATTTAAAAAACTGAAATCCCTAAATGAGATTGTTCTGCTTTTCTCCCCTTCCTCTTCCCTCTTTTCTTTCCTCCCTTACCCTTTCCCTCTTTTCTTCCTTCTTTCCTTTGGTGCTGGGTCTTGTATGTTTTTCTCATGGATTCCCCTTAATAGCTGCCTTGTTTTTCTCTAACTTAGCTAAATCAACAACACTAGAGAATTCCAGCTGTATTTCTACTTATTCACACAATTCTGAATATTTTATACTGTTTGCAAATTTCTCTTGATGTATTCTGAATAAAACATATATCCTCAGGGAAGATAGTGAGCTTTTCAAATGATGCTGCCATTTGAGAGTCCAGATGAGAGGGCTTCATGTAATATTAATGAATTTAACAAACATTTGTTCATCACCTATGCATCAGGGACTATCTTAGAATAAAATATTATTGAGATAACATTTTTGTTTGGTGGAGAGTGGGGAGTAAGTCAGTAATCACTAGACTGTAAGATAGTGCTTTGAAAAAAATTGGCCCAAAGTGCTGAGTGAGAGACACCTGGGGGGTCTCAGGGAAGCCTTCACTGCTGACTTCCCTCATCATTTTTGTTTAATGTAACAAATGCCTCTCTATACCTAAACTCAAAATTGACATGTAGCCTCATATTTGGCAAAATCTCCTTTTTTGGCATAAGGGTCGTCCCAGGACCCAACGAACCTCATGTGATAGTTTACACCTTCTTTGGAGTCATGAACTACTTACATAATCTGGTGAAAACTTCAGATCAGCTTAGACTATAAGTGGCTTGCCCAAAGCCAAACAGATGCTAAGTGACGGAGGCATCTAAGGATTGAATCCTAGTGTCAAGAAACAAAGTTGCTGAGGATCCACTGTGTGAGAACAGGTGCTGGGGCCTCTGGAGAATCTGAAGCAGAGTACTTCTGAGGAGGACTCAGAAATCCTCAGGAGGGAACAAGTGCCTTTGCCTTAACTATGTAGTGCAAGTCTGAGTATGTTCTGTGGCTCTTTCTTCTCTGCACTGGAAGTCTTAAGAGTTCCTGTGTTCAGCCAGTCTTTTATCTTTCTCCTAAAAACTGCCAACATGAGAGTCAATTCATGCCAACGGGGCCAATGTTAAATGTGTGTTATTTTCTGTTTATGCTCACTTTTGCTTTGCATTTGTTCCAGGGAAAGATTTGCATGCTTCTGTCACTTTAAAATGTCTCCTGGAGGGGCTTGGGTGGCTCAGTGGGTTAAGCCTCTGCCTTCGACTCAGGTCCTGATCTCAGGGTCCTGGGATCCAGCCCCACATCAGGCTCTGCTCAGCGGAGAGCCTGCTCCCCCCGCCCCCCTGCGTCTGCCTCTCTGCCTACTTGTGATCTCTTGCTCTCTGTCAAATAAATAAAATAAAATCTTCAAAAAATGTCTCCTGCAGTTATATTTTGTAGGATCTTGGGCTCCAGCGTGCTTCTCTGCCAAACTTGGTGCAGACTTGAACCCTCTTGAGTCATGGAGACCAGTGGCATGCTGCCTGCTTACCTTACAAAGACAATAATGGTGTAGGGTGCTGATTCTTTTCAGTTACTTTAACTTTTTGCTCTTTAGAGATTTGCTTCTTGGAATCTGCATCTCTAAGGAATTAACCTGTATTTCATATTGCACTTTTTTTTTTTTGTATTCAGAGGAATTCTAAAAAAAATCCCACTAATCCTACACACAATTCTGTAACAGTGTATTCTAGGTAAAATGCAATACTACAACACCATTCAAATTCTTCAGCAGAGGATTAGCTACAATAGCCAGAGACTAATGTGGCTTTTGGAATACTTAAGTTTAGTGTAATTATAAATGTACATAAGTGATGATTCATGAACTCTCAAATTATACATCTGTGTTTAATTTTATGTTGAAGTGTTTTTAAACCCTCAGAAAAAGATGTTACCAAATGTTTCTGGCTCACTGAGCTTTCTATTTTTAAAAATTCTTAATTAAAGGCAAGAACCCGTCCAATGCCTTCATATAATATTTGGCAAGTGGGAAATAAATTTCTCATAGTGTAAATACTTTGGGCTGAAGAAATTCAAGAAAATCTTCTTGAGTGTTTAACACAATGATTATTGCTATTTTGCATTTCTTCTTAAGAAAGGCTACAGAACAAAGCATTGATTGAGTTAGGATGGAAATAAACATGACAAAATCATGGGGCAAATGGATAGAGTAGATTACCTACACCATCGTTGTCCCTCCAACTCAGCGACACTGACCAGGTAGGATTCTTCCCCTGCCAGAGAGGATCTTGCCGGAGTCAGAAATTCAACCAAACGTATTGCCACTGGGTGGCACAATTGGAAGTCTGTAAAAAGATCCGGGCTTTAAAAAAAAGCCTTTCCCTCCCTCCTAAGGACTGAGATTTATAAACACAAAAGCTGTTGCCCACTGTGATTGCTTCTTCTTGGGGACTGTTTATAAAAGTGAGGAAGTCTGTGGCCTTTCAAAGAGTGTGGATTTCATGTTGAAAGTCTTGGTGTTTTTATTCGCTATGAAATTAACTGGAGTGTTTTTTAGGTTTGTCTTCTTTTTGATCTGGTGGACACAAGGAGTGGAACAAGAGGCAGATTTTGGACAAGGTTACAGGCTTGTTTGCAGAGAAAAGTGGCTAGCTATCTAAACTTAAATTCAAATTCATTAAAATGGAATAAATTGAAAATTCAGCCCCTGAGTCACGCTGCCCACATTTCACTCAGTAGCCTCATGGGCTAGTAATGAACATTTCCTGCATTCCTATCATCCTAGAAAGTTCTATATTCTGCTAATATCCTTCTCTTACTGTCCTTAAAAGAATACAGAAATAATGGATTTTTCTGTTCATGCTACCCCAGATCCTTGGGAAGTGTTACTCACTAGCATTGACTGTGTGATTTGAACCAATACATATTTGCTTAATGTTTAGTCACTGTTAGATATATTTTGTAATCCTGCAACTTAGTTTTACCAAAGTTTAGGAGTTATGTGAGATTAATATAAGCATTGGATGAAATGTTTTATTGAATCAAAGTTATCTTTTTTTTTTTTTTTTAAGCACTACCCCCAAGGTGGAGGTTGAGGTCTCATGACCCTGAGATCAAGAGTCATGTGCTCTACCAACAGAGCCAGCCGGGTGCCCCCCAAAGTTATCTTAAAATTGAATTTGCACAATGTATATTATAAGAATCAGTTCAGGGATGCCGGAGGGGCTCAGTCAGGTAAGCATCTGCCTTCGGCTCAGGTCATGATCCCAGAGTCGTGGGACTGAGCCCCGCGTCGTCGCACTCTGCTCAGCAGAGAGCCTGCTTCTCCCTTTCCTGCCCACTCATGTTCTTTCTCACTATCCGTCCCTCTCTCTCAAATAAATGAATAACATATTTTAAAAAGATAAGAAAGAGTTCAGAATCTGTATCACTAAGATTTTAATAGTTAAATTATTCAGTGACTCCTAATCTTTCCGTATCCATTTTTTTAAAAGATTTATTTATTTATTTGTTTGTTTGTTAGAGAGAGAGCGAGCACAGGCAGACAGAGGCAGAGGGAGAAGCAGGCTCCCTGCGGAGCAAGGAGCCGGATGTGGGACTCGATCCCAGGACGCTGGGATCATGACCTGAGCCGAAGGCAGCCGCTTAACCAACTGAGCCACCCAGGCATCCCCGTATCCATTTTTTAAAAAACTAATTTTATTTTATTTTTTAAAAGATTTTATTTATTTGACAGAGATTACAAGTAGGCAGAGAGGCAGGCAGAGAGAGAGAGGAGGAAGCAGGCTCCCCGCCGAGCAGAGAGCCCGATGCGGGGCTCGATTCCAAGACCCAGGGATCATGACCTGAGCTAAAGGCAGAGGCTTAACCCACTGAGCCACCCAGGTGCCCCTCCGTATCCATTTTTATGTCATGTGTTGTTTTTTGGTGTTGTCTCTCTTATTTCTATCATGTCTACTGTCAGTCTTGCTGCTAATGGTGCTGCTTCTTCTCTTCTTTTTAACCTGAGGTGTTTCATTTCAGTCATGCGGGGAGGGCTGCTCACCTCGCTCAGCTTTTGACTCTCCATTACTTGCAAGGGAGCTGTTTGAATGATGCTCCCACCTCCCCCAGAGGACACTGGTTCTCAAGCTCTGGCTCCCACTGAGGATATCACATGTACATGCTGGCCAAATGGATAATTTGCTTTTCGAATGTTTGTGGCAATATTCAGAAGTTTTGATTACTTTTATATGCTGTTGAGGCAGCTTGCTGGAAAATGAAAACCTCAGGCCATTGTATTTTTTTCTTTTCTTTCTTTCCTTTTTTTTAAAAAAAAATTATTTATTTATCTGACAAAGCGAGAGACAGCGAGAGAGGGAATAAAGCAGGGGGATAGGGAGTGGGAGAGGGAGAAGCAGGTTCCCTGCTCCCAGGCTCTTCAGCAGGGAGCCTGATTCAGGGCTTGATCCCAGTACCCTGATCTGATCCAAAGGCAGATGCTTAACTGACTGAGCCACCCAGGTGCCCCAAGAAACAATTTCTTAAAAAAAGTTAACTATGGGAGGTGATAAATGTGCTAATTATCTTGATTTTTAAAAAGATTTTATTTATTTATTTGACAGAGAGAGATATAGCAAGAGCAAGAACACAAGCAGAGGGAGTGGGAGAGGGAGAAGCAGGCTTCCTGAAGAGCAGGGAGCCAGGTGTGGGGCTCGATCCCAGGACCCTGGGATCATGACCTGAGCCAAAGGCAGATGGTTAACTGCCATCCAGGCACCCTAATTATCTTGATCTTGATAATCATTCAACAATGTGTTTATATATCGAATCCCTATGACCCAGCAATTGCACTACTAGGTATTTACCCAAAGGATACAAAAATACAGATTTGAAGGGTTCAAGTACCCTGATTTTTATAACAGCACTATCAACAATACCCAAACCATGGAAAGGGCCCAAATGTCTATCCATGAATGGATAAGTCCAAACAAATGGAATATTACTCAACCATTAAAAGGAATGAAATCTTGCCATTTGCCAACACATGGATGAGCTATAATGTGATATGCTATATGAAATAAGTCAAGAAAGACAAATACCATATGATTTCATTCATCTATGGGCATTAAGAAACAAAACAGATAAACATATGGGAAGGGGGGAAAGACAAAAGAAAAAAAAGAGAGGGAACAAACCATAAAAGATGTTTATTTTTTCATTTTATTTTTTAAAATTTTCTTTTCTCTTATTATTATTTTTAAAGATTTTATTTATTCATACATGAGAGATAGAGAGAGGCAGAGCGAGAAGCAGGCTCCCCACTAAGCAGGGAGTCCGATGCAAGACTCAATCCCAGGACCCTGAGATCATGAGCTGAGCTGAAAGCAGACATTTAACATCTGAGCCATCTAGGTGCCCCGTAAGAGACTATGAATGATAGTAAACAACCTGAGGGTTGATGGAGGGAGGTGGATGGGGATGGGATAGATGGGTGATGGGTTTTAAAAAGGGCACTTGTCATGACGAGCACTAGGTATTGTATATAAGTGATGAATCACTGAATTCTACTCCTGAAACCAATATTGCACTGCATGTTAACTAACTAGAATCTAAATAAAAATTTGAACAGGAAAAAAAAAAAAAGAAATCATCATGTTTACCCTTTAAAGATAGAGAATTCTATTTGTCAATCACTCCTCAATAAAGTTAAAAAATATTTTTTGTATCTGTTTATTCTTAAAAAATTTCACCTTGAGACAAAAATCCCTTGGAGGCTTGCTAAATAGGAAAAAATAACTAAATCAAGTTAGATCCTTGATCCAACTTTTTTTGAAATTGTTTCAGAAAATAATGTTTCAGATTAGGTAGGAAATTTTATTAAAAAGATAAATGCAGAGGCTATTTGAATGAATTAGAAAATTTAATTTCTTTTATAGTAAATGTGGTGTATTATTTAAGCTAAAAATGTTGTATATTAAGATGAAAATTATTTAAGCTAAATGAAGTGTGAAATTTCAGTATTCCTATACACTATATTAAAATATTAATACCCCAGGGGCACCTGGGTGGCTCAGTTGGTTAAATGACTGCCTTCAGCTCAGGTCATGATCCTGGAGTTCCGGGATCGAGTCCCGTATCGGGCTCCCAGCTCCATGGGGAGTCTGCTTCTCCCTCTGACCTTCTCCTCACTCATGCTCTCTCTCACTGTCTCTCTCTCAAATAAATAAATAAAAATTAAAAAAAATATTAATACTCCAGTTTTGAAGCAGCAAATTTAAAAAGTGGCTTATTTCATGTTACATTAAACATTTCATTAATAATTGGAGGGTTTTTTGGATTGATTCCTACTAGCTTCTACTGAGAAGAAATACTAATGTCAAATTATTTTAGAAATAAATCTATTATATATGGTTCTCTTTAGTGAATATAACAGTTAAAAATCTGTCTTACTCTGAGTGATTCATATGTATTAAGGCTAAAATGTACAATGGACTTAATGCATTTTTGTTATGTTTATTTAAAAAATCCACCTATAATTATTGAAACCATGGGATTTTTAATATAACAACTTTACAGTATTTAGAGCTGGCAGAGATCTTAGATGTTAAATCCAATCCCCTCTTTTTATAGATGAAGAAACTGAAAGCCAGAAAGTTTTCGTACATCTTCCAAAGTCCCAGAGAGCTGGGATTTGAGTCGAGTGCGCTGAGGCCAAGGAGGCAGAAAGGGCCTTGAATGTCCTTCTAAGGTGTCTGTTGGGCCTCTAGGGCATGACCTCTCACTTTCACGGAGAGCCAGCTTTCTCTCCAGCACAGAAATCAGGCTCTAAAGCATCACCTTTAAAGACCAATGTGGAAAATCACCTTAAGAGAACAGAAAGCCACATCTGTTTGGCTTTAGACCCACAAGAGTTCTAGAAATCACCTTTTCTTTGCCCACCAATTATGATGATTAAATTACTGCAAGAAACCAAACTTGAAAGAGAGGGAATGTTATGCTGTTTCATAGGATGATGGCAGAATATAGAGCTGCTCTCCACCTTCCCTCATTCCAAATGTTTGTACAATATATGTTTAGTAAGCAGACCTATAGGAACCTTATTTATTTGGGTAAGTGCTGTTGACCCTTAAGAATGTAATGGTTGATCTGTCCAATTCATAGGCACAATTTTTGAGGTCAGTTGAAAATTTGGGCCCTCACTTACGTCTTGGCACAGTTACCTAAAACTCAATAGAAAAACAAAGTAACATACGATTATAGTTTCATTTTACTACATGAAAGAAGCAATAAAAGATTTTTAAAAAATACTATAACAATAAATCAGGAGGAGAAATGATTCAGCCTTTATCTAGTTAACGTGCAAGCTTTTTAATGTAGAGGGACTGTTCTCTTTGGTTTCCTAACTTTGCCGTATGTAAAAATATACGAACACCTAATAAATGTATATGTGCCTTCTGATTAGGCTGTTTAACACAAATATTTGCATCGTTGTTGAGGATGAATAGGAATTATATATTGTGTTGGAACTTCTATGAGTCAGTAAAAGAATAGGATTGATATAAATAACCAGTTTTGCCTCCCTGTGGCCAATTTCTCGCTTTCTAAAACCTTATGGAAACAATCCAAAATATACACATATACACACATATTTAAGTTAATGCTACTGCAAATAAGAATTTGAGAAATGTGGACCTGATTAATGCTAACTGGATTTTATCATATTTTATGCACAAGTGTTCAAAAATAAAGTTTAAATAAATGCAAAGAAAAATACCCATTTAATTTACATTGGCAATAAAAGTGAAAAAAATAAATATAGTTTTAATATAAAATCAGGCAATATTGTTAATAAGAGAATAAATGGCTCAAAAGAACAGCTGCTTTTTTATGAGTCCAATACTGGCATTCAAAATGTTATAATTCAGTTCAAATGTACAAATTAAACATTGTTATTATAGTGTCTTATGATAGCAAGAATAAACATAGGGCTTCATCCTGTTTTATCTAAAAGTCTTCTATTAAAGATACGATCCCACCGTCAACCTAAATAAAGAGGTAGACTGAGGAAAGTTTGCATTACCAGAAAATGCAATTTAGAAAATGCAAACTGGAGCAAGACACAGGCGACTGCTGAG
The DNA here is from genome assembly GCA_003697995.1 of Taxidea taxus jeffersonii. NCBI lineage: Eukaryota > Metazoa > Chordata > Mammalia > Carnivora > Mustelidae > Taxidea > Taxidea taxus. The sequence goes on from RCUC01015240.1 coordinate 10,188, forward strand.
GCTATATTTATTGAACAAGGAGTTGCAAACAGGGAAGAGATGTTCAGGCCCACCCAAAGCAGTAAGTTCATTAGCTTGAGGACTGGGAGAAGTTCTTGGTTGACATTCTTTGGTCTGGAGGTAAATTCTGGTTTTCTATAATTCAGGCATTTATGGAAAATCAGTCTCTTCAATTTTTTTTAAAAGATTTTATATATTTATTTGACAGAGAGAGACATAGTGAGAGAGGGAACACAAGCAGGGGGAGTAGGAGACGGAGAAGCAGGCTTCCCTGTGAGCAGGAAGCCAGATGCGGGCTTGATCCCAGGATGCTGGGATCATGACCTGAGCCACCCAGACGCCCAGTCTCTTCATTTCATAAATGGTGAGTACCCTAGAGTGCATGCGTGGGATTCTCGATTTCATCTTCCACCCTACCCCGCATTTTAGATCGAAACTCTTTCATACCAATCTTAGGGAAAGAAAAAAAGGACGAGGGGGTTTAAAAATTTTGTTTTGTGACCAAAGCACGGAAAATTATCACTTAACCATTTCCAACATAAATCGATAGTGAGGCAAGCCTGAATGATCAGAAATTACGTTTACTTGGGAATAGCATAGGAATTGCCACACAGGAAACGCACGCTGAAGCAAGAGCTTAGCCAGGCCGGAAGCGTGGCCTGGCCTTAACTAATGGGCAAAGAAGACCAAGAAGGGTGAGTCTAACCAGAGTCCAAGCCGGAAGTTCATTGGCGAATGGACCAGGGGAGATTCTTGGCGGATGTTCATTGGTCAGGAGATAAGTCCCGGTCTTCTGTAAGTCGCGCGATTGGAGGAAAGCAATCTCTGCGTGAAGTTCATTCCCCTGGAGGACGCATGCGCGGGATTCTCAGCTTCATATATACTCTGGTGGAGTTTCACACTGAAACCCTCTCGCACTAGGCGTCGAACTCTCTGTCCCAGTGGTAGACTGGTAGGACTAGAGGATTTGCGTGGAGCCATCTAATAACCAGCATGTGGAAGATACTCAACTTCACAAGTAAGCAAGGAAATTACCGTTTAAACAAGTTGTCTTTTCTCCCTGTTAAATTACTCATCTCCTCCCTCCCATCTCCCCGCCCTTCCTGCAACAAATGCTAATACCCAATTATGGTGAGTGTGGAAAGATGGAAGGAAAACCGCTTTCCTACCCTGCCGGTGGAAGTGTGTGTTTGCTCTTTTCTCAAGTACCGTCTCGCAATGGTTATGGAAAACTGCAGATTGTTCATATCTCTTTCCCGTAGGAAATCTGTAAGAAAATGAGAGGCATGTGCAAATATTAATGTTATTTATAAGTAAAAATAACAACAACATAAATTTCCAATAATTGAGGGGCTAGTAGATAAAGAGTTATTAAAATTCACATTATGGAAGCTTCATTTGAATGGAAACATTTTCATGATATATTACTATGTGCAGGAAAAAACGGGCTGTAAGACAGCAAATACTATATGATTCTGTTTTTGATAAAAACAGGTAACATTTGTAGAAATAAAAGGCTGGAAGTATATGTATCCAGGTGTGTATAGTGATTACCTCTGAGCAGTATATTTATGCATGATTTTCTTCACGGAGACTTCTCCATATTTCCCCAAATTGTAACACGCTAGTCAGATTACATAATTAGGAAAAAAAATGCAGCTTTTTAAAGAGTTTATCTTTGCCAGTCTCCTGTTCTGACTTAAAGACCTATGAGTTGCCAATCTCTCCTAAAACATAACCTGGAATATTTAACGTTCCTCTTGCAGTAAAGTTCAAGTCGAGTTCTTTTTACAGTTCACTTTCAGAGTCTCTCCTGTTCTTCATGTTGGAACACAATTCTGAGTCCACACCTTGGCTTTCTATCTCCACACTTTTTGGCATCTCTTCTCCAGACTTTGGCTCTTTCTTTCTTCTCTGAGCCTTCTCAGACAACATCCCAGGAAAACCTGCTTTCCACTACTGAACATGGAGGACAGTCTCTTCTTTCCTTCAACATCAGGGAGATGTCAGAGTTATCAACTTCGCCCTGGGGACTTTCTCTGTAGCTCAGTCCCACCAGTTGTGAGGAGTGGGGACTTAACCCAAAGCTGTTGTCTTCCCTTTAGGCTTTCCTAGTGAGACACACTGAGGAGTGTGCCCATGGGAAGGAATTTGCTGACACTTTGAGGACTCCTGAGGTGACTTCATTGAATTGAATGGATGGTGACTCATCTATTTATATCTCCCTGTAGCAAGGCTTTCTTGGCCTCTCTCGGCTTCCTTTGCATTAGACTTTATGGGGAATATCACCTATCTGCTTGACTGAATTTTAAAACTCTGTTACTCTATTTTAACTGACTTTTTCATGTGCTGTTGCTATTTATAATAATACATATTTGATCTTCACCCTTCTTCTGGCACAGAGCTCCTAAAACTTTTGGAATTTCCTAAATGATGAAAGTGATATACATATCTTGTTATATTAATTAGGTGACTTTGGGAAAGTCCTGAGGTCACCTAAGGATGGAGTCTGGTTGCCCCAAGGTGGGCAATAGTTAGAGGTTTAGATTGAGTTCAAGCACCAGTGGCCGAAGATTTAATCAACACCTATCTAAGTAATAAAGCCTCCATACAACCCAAACGATTGGGGTTCAGGGAGGTTCCGGATTGATGAGCTCGTGGAGATTTGGGGAAGATAGCATGCTGGGTAAGAGCATGGAAGCTGTGCCTTTTCCCCATACCTTGCTCTGTGCATCTCTTCTGTCTGGCTCTTCCTGTGTTCTATCCTCTTATAATAAACTGGTAATCTAGTAAGTAAAATGTTTAAGTACTGTGGGCCACTTGAGGACATTAATGAAGCTCAAGGAGAGGGATTGTTGGAACCTTCGGTCTGTAACCAGTGGGTTAGAAGTAGCAACCTGTAGCAACCTGGATTTGGAATTGGCATGTGAAAGGGGAAGGGCAGTCTTGTGGGACTGAGTCCTTCACCTGTGGGATCTGGTATCATCCCCAGTAGATAGTGGTGGACTTGAGCTGAATGGTAGGACACCCAGCTGGTGTCAGAGAATTTCTTGGTGATGTGGGAAAACCACCCCACACACTGGAACTGGGGACAGAACCATTGTTCATACATTCATTTATGTACTTCTTGGGTGATTGATTGATGCGATAATACATGCCCTTTTCAATTAATTCAAATGATATAGAAGTATATGTGCTTCCCTGAGTTACAGTATATGGGGATCCATCTAGGTGTTTGTCTATACATCCAGAATGTTGTGTGTGTGTGCAAATGGACGTGGCACACCCAGATTTTATTTTTAAAAAAGTGGGATCCTTCTTTTCTGCAAGCTTGCCTTTATTTAGCATTCTGGTGCTCATAGCAGTTTCAAGAATTGTAAGTCTTCATTATTGCAACCAGCAACTCGCAACTCTGCAGTGAGTATCCCAAATGGTATCTTTGCGCCACCTGTGTTAGGAAGCCAGACTCTTTCCTGGCTCTAGCTTCCGCCAATCAAAGTGTCATTAATTGTAATAGTTGCTATTTATATTCACAGCCAGCAGAAACCCAACTGTCAAATTGAATATGAACTATAATAGTTACCACTGAGTGCTCTCCATGTGCCTGCTGTGTTTTTCTTTCATAGGTCCCCATTTTGCTGAGGACGTTGAGGCTTGGAAGGGATATGGGCCACCCCGCATAGCCATCCTACAGGCCATCACAGAACTCTGATGTTTCTGACAATCCTGCCAACTTTCTACTCCACAATCTTGGCTCCCTTCTGAGGCTGCAGCTTATTCTTAGGTGCGTTGGTGTCCCCCAGGGCAAACACCCAAACCAAAAGTTTTTCTTGTTCACAAACAGCACGTGATTCTAAAAGGGAGGTGGAAAACAATCTGTACATAGCAGGACATACAGGTACACTTTTATAGTCATAAAAAGGGATTTATGAATACTACGAGATGTGAGAATGATGATTGAAATTGGCATCTGACAGATGGCAGTATTTTGGCTTCCTTGCTCTTGCAGTGTACAAAGACCTGCCTCTTCAGATTCGAGGCCCCCTGTACTTTTTCTTTACACTTTATTGTTTGCTGTTAAACTTAGAGCAGTGTTACATGCGGTATTAACTCTGCAGATAAAAAGATGGCTGTCACTCTCAAAAAAAAAAAAGATGGCTGTCAGATGCCCTTGATCCTCCCCTAGGGCCAATCAGCCATGGAAGAGGATTCACGGCCACGACAAGACATAACTTCAGGGTCCTTCTCAACCAGGCATTTCAGGGCTACTACAAATCAGGTGGACGTGGCTGAAAGCTGAAATCTGAAATCTCCAGATTTATTAAAATCTCTCAGCAGATTTATTGAGCACTCTGTGCCTGGAACTGTTCTGGGTTCCAAGACTTCAGCTGTGAATGATACAACTTGGTTCCTGATCTCATGGAGGAAGATGGTGATTGAGCGTATGGTTCCAGATTCTAACTAGTACCAAAGAAAAACAAGGGCTACAGAAGCACATGGTAGAGGCAGTTAACTTGGTTTTGCGGGTACTTTTCCTTAAACTGAGTCCCAAATGATGGCTAGGAATTGGCAGGTAAGCAGGATAGGGCCCAAGGGTGGCTGCTCCAAGCATAGGGAAGAGCCCTGTGGTGGTGCTGAAGGCAATCCAGGAAACATAGCGAAAGCTGGTATGACTGGAGCCTGGGATTCCTGGAGGACAGATGTAGCAGGTGAGTATATGAAACATACCCAGGGCAAATCAGGCAGGCCTTAGTGGCCTCAGAAGGGATTTGGGTTTGTTTCCTAAGGCAATAGAAAATCTCAGAAGGGTTCCGATTGCATAACTTAAATAGATTTGACTTTTTTTTT
>RCUC01015265.1:0-13038 GCA_003697995.1 Taxidea taxus jeffersonii
TGTGTGTGTGTGTGTGTGTGTGTGTGTGTGTGTGATAAATACATCTAGCTGGAGTTTATAAATGGAAAGGAGTTATTTCCTCCCTTGGGTCAAAAGGATCCTACTCTGTTTGGATCAGAGAAGAATTCACACAAGACAGATTCCTGAGCGAGCCTTGAAGGATTTTGTCAGTGGGGTACAAGAGTAGAACAAAATATATGCAAAGAGAAATGAGTATGGAGTATTGAAGTCACCATGTATAGTTATATTCAACATGGCTGGAAAAAGAATTCTTGCAAAGTCTGCCCCAAAGCAAAGAAGAATAATTGTGTTTGCTTCAGCCTGCTTCTATGGTAATCTATTGTTAACTGCTTAGCAGTGGCATTGATATTACAGATAACTTAAGTTTACCTGTGGAAACACTTTACAGGGTAACCTGATCTTGGCAGACAAAGGAGGTGCCCTTGGTGTTGTCAGGGTCTTGGATGTAAATATTATGCTTTCAGCAATGAACAAATCAGCAAGTAGTTTCCAACTAGGTGACAGAGAGGAAAATTAGGGGTATGGATAAAAGAATAAGAGCTGGCAAAAAGAGAGGGGAGTAAAAACACACTATGCCAGAGATAGGCAAAACTCATAAAATGAAAGAAATTTAATACTCAACTAAGCATTTACTTTTGCCTCCAGAACTATACTGTTTTCAGTTATATTATCTCATTTAATACTTAACTCTGAGGTATCATGTTGCTCAAAAAAAGAAATGAGTGTCAGAGAGTTGTATGACCTGCTCTAGGTCCCATAGCTAAAAAAAATATGATTGCTAAGACTAAAATCTAAATCTTTAAATTTCTCACATTGTACTATATGGCACTACTTTCCTTGTCTACTTATAAACCTCTTCCTAAACACTGAATATGCTTATTCTCTTCTGGTATCCTTTCAATTTTCATAGTTACCCCTTTAATCCAAAGATTATTACTAAGCGTTTCACTTTGGCAAGACCTAGACCAAATCTCCTCCTCCCTGAAATGTTCTCTGAAGATGTAGTTTCGAATTTTTGCTCTGCCATCAGAAAACAATTCCTCTGCATATGTTTGTATGTATATTTGCATATACAGATATTTTTAAGTGCTTGTGTTCATATATAATGTATCTTGCTCCAAACAGGATTTAAGATTGTTGGGGTGCCTGGGTGGCTCAGTGGGTTAAAGCCTCTGCCTTCAGCTCAGGTCATGATCCCAGGGTCCTGGGATGGAGCCCCGCATCAGGTTCTCTGCTTAGCGGGGAGCCTGCTTCCTCCTCTCTCTCTCTGCCTGCCTCTCTGCCTACTTGTGATCTCTGTCTGTCAAATAAATAAATAAAATCTTAAAAACAAATAAAAATAAAAAAATAAAATTGTTAATAAAAATAACAAGCAATATAACAACTTATTAAGTTGTTTAAATATTTGAAGAGTACTTCTCATTCAAGAGGGAAGACTGTCATATATATGTATAAATGCTTCTTTGTGGAACCTCAGTTAAATAATAGTAATACACTAAAAGTACATAGATTCTTTATGATGATTAAAGTAGGAAAAGAATCAGCATTGAATGAAGAATTTCAACAAATTTTTTGAAGATGAAAGCAGACCACTGAGGGCTGACCAGAGGAGTAGGGCCATGGACACAGAGGGAACTGCAAGATCATAGTGATTCTAGAAAGAGAGAATAACAATGAACAGGAGAAAGGAACTTATTAAGGAAACAATGCAAGTAGGAAATTAATCTTAACACTGAAGGGGACTATCAAAGTCCAATCAGGAGGAATGAAAATTACCCAATTGTGACATTTTAGAAGATGGAAGATTAAAAAAAAAAAAAAGATATGAGAAGAGAGGGGAAGAGGGAGGAAGAGAAGAAGGGCGGGAGGAAGGTAAGGTGGGAGAGAGAAAGAAAGAGAATGAGATTATAATACTGAAACATGATATGGGTTAGATAGTATGCCCAAGTTATTGAATGAACTAAATAATTTGGCAAAGGCAGACAGGGCAAGGGGGAAAAAAGATGGTCAGAAATGTCTAAATAAAAATTAAAAGGTATATAAAAGAGAAAATTTCATCACAGCTTACTATTTGACTTTGTAGCAAAATATAATTAGAAATTCATTATAAAAATAAAATATTTTTATTGATATTCAACTTGTAGAGTTAACTTGGAGACAAAAACACAGAAAATATAATTTCAGAATAAGTCTAAAAATACCGATAATAAAAATTGGGAGAAGAGGGACGCCTGGGTGGCTCAGTTGGTTAAGCGGCTGCCTTCGGCTCAGGTCATGATCCCAGCATCTTGGGGTCGAGTCCCACATCGGGCTCCTTGGTCCGCAGGGAGCCTGCTTCTCCCTCTGCCTCTGCCTGCCTCTCTGTCTGCCTGTGCTTGCTCTCGCTCTCTCTGACAAATAAATAAATAAAATCTTTAAAAAAAATTAAAAATAAAAATTGGGAGAAGAAATAGAGAAATAATGATCCAAGAAGTTTAGACAAACTAATATTCATGTCTTGTACAGTGGGGAGGCAAGAAATATGCAGGATAATTAGCATTTTCTATAAAAACTAAAGAAATAAAGACACTTAAGTAGCCTAAATATGTCAGTCACCTTCCCTTTGGAGCTGGGATGAACCTCCTGGGAATGATCAGGGAATTAACCTGATGGGAATGAACAGGGACTTTAGATACTGAGGCATAGAAAAGACATTCCTTTCAATCGAATATTGCCATTAGAGTCTCAATATTCATTCCATTCCTCTTATTCGGGGTGGTCTTTTTTTTTTTTTTTAAAGATTTTATTCATTTATTTGACAGAGAGAGAAAGAGATCACAAGTAGGCAGAGAGAGCGAGGGGGAAGCAGGCTCCCTGCTGAGCAGAGAGCCCTATGCGGAGCTCCATCTCAGGACCCTGGGATCATGACCTGAGCTGAAAGCAGAGGCTTTAACCCACTGAGCCACCCAGGCGCCCCAATTCGGGGTGGTCTTAAGCAGAATGTGATCTTAAGAGTTGACCCTATCCCCAGGCAAGGACTCTGATTATTCTAAGCTAATTAATTCAACTCTTTTAATTCCTTTCCCCTTGATAGTTTGCTTTAGGAACCCAGGTTTAAGTTAATCAGTACAAATCAGTCTCCTGGTGAAAGTTCCTGTAACAGGGATAGATATATAAATTGGCCCAATTAAACTGAAAGAGAAACATCTTATCATATACTTCATGGAATATAATAAGGAAGGCAATGTTAAGTTGCTGCTGGCAACCATCTTGTGACTATGAGAAAAGCAAAGAGCAGAGCCAAGAGAATTGCAGAGAAACAAGGGTTTTGCCCAAAATGTGCATGAAATCCATACCCCCCATCTATTCTAGCAGATATATGAAACTATCAAATCTTGCATTAAGTTAAACTGACATAGGTTTCTACTAACTGTAGCTGAAAATACCCTATAGAAATACCACCTCAGTTATAAGGCAGCCCTGGAAGCTTCATGAATGTGACCTGAGGAGTCAATGCTTTTCTTTATTAACCTCCACTTTAGACACAAGAGCATCATGTAAGTAGTAATCATAGCTCCTTTTCTCCCTGGCTTCTTAGAGGCACAATGATGGGGGTAATGATTCAATCAACTCTAAAAGGTTCTATCTATAACACTAAAACTATCTAAACCCTGTGCCATACAACCCTAAATTAATAATGTACTAAATCTTAACCAACTCCCTAGTAACTAATACCTAAATCTTAACCAACACCACAAATAACTTTGTGAGAATGCTGCAAGTATTTTGTTGGTGTGATATTCAAGGTAACCATACAGGTTACCATAACAAAATTTAGGGAAAGGACACTTTTCTGTCACCTTAATTGCAAAAAATTAAGGCATCTGAGGTTAGTGTTAAAGACCAAGGATACCAGCATATAGCTCAACTTTCTTCAGTTGGTTCATCATAACATGCATGATTATCCATTAAAAATGATCTCTGGTAAATGAGTCTGAAATGATATGGATAGCCCACAGTAAATGGTCACCTTTAATTATGTTCAAATGGATGCTTTGCCTGACAGATTTCTGTCACATTAATAAATATTGCAGAAACAACACATTCATCATACCAAATAAGAGACAGCATTTTCTTATAATTTCATCAACCAATTTCTAGATGACAGTGTGGAGAAGGGGAAAGGGATATTCACCAGAAGAGGTAAACAGCTTAATGGTATGCCTTGACAGAAGGGAACACAACCAGAGATTTATTTCCCTTTCATCTTTTTAGTTTAAATGAATTTTGTGCCAGGCCAAAAGAGTAAGTCATGTGGACCAGAAGATATCAATGGGAAGGAGATGGACATGAGGACTCCAAGGACAGATACCACCAACCTGATCTTACTAATATTTAGAGTTCATGGGTAACTAATTAGATAGAATTTTTCTAACCAAGACTTTGTGTCAGTGAAAAAATAGTAGGAATGTTCTCATACACGGTAGAGATATGATGATACCAGTGAGTTAGAACACTAAATCAGAGAGAGAGAAAAGGGGGTTAGTTCTTCCACCTGGTGAGATGATCGATGCTGAAAGCACTGCATGACAGTGCTTTGGGAGTGGACTTGCAATCTGGGGAGAAACTAGAGCTGTCTGTAAAAGCCATGGAAATTGCAACTCAAGTGTATCATAGTATGAAGGCCTCTTGATGGGTTATAACAAAAAAGGATTGTTTTTCTGAGACTACCTTTATACCTGGGAAAAAGAGTTCTTCATTTCAAGAGTGTGTACACTCTCTTAAGGGATAGTTGTGATTGGGCAGATATCAGCTTGCTTACATGCAGTGCATGCTTCCAGCTAAAGACTGGCTGCCAGTGTGTTTCTGAGCTATCTCAAACCCTGGGCAGGATTTTGGCTCTCACAGATCCTGTTTCACTGTTTCGAGAATCCATGAAGCTACACCAAGTGGAACCTAATATGCTCCACATGGTTAACTTTATGACCCTTTGTTACTCCACGTTCATTACCCTGCACTGCCTTTTAGAGCAGTGGTTCTCAGACCACCACCACCATCACCATCATCTAAGGATTTTTCTAGAGATATAAATTATTTAGCCCTACCCCAGTCAAAACCAGAAACTCTAGTTGACCCCAGCAATCCATTTTTTAACAAGTCTCCCAGATGATTCTAATGCATACTAAAATTTCAGTATTTCTACCTTAGATTTTTTTTTTTTTTAATCCTTAACTTTTCATCTACATATTTTCCTCCAACTCTTGTTGCTATCTTTACTGGGACTCGAGCTTGTACCCATTCTCTAGAAGCCCACTGTCCAGGAAAATCAATCAAATTCAAATTCAATGCTCCTTGTGGATGATCGGATAGGAATCAGTCATACTTTATTTTAAATGCTCCATGATATACACCAGGAACTTTTTGCTAAAAATCTAGATACATGTCAACTTAAATGATTTTTCCCCCACAGAACTGACAAATCTGATGAGAGCAGTCTACTCTTAATTTGTAATTTTAAGCCAACTATATAACACTGACCCATAAGTGAAAGAAGTGGATAGTCAGAAATATTACTAGTGATCATTATAAACCTTTTTCCCTTGCTCCCACCTATATTCAGTCAACTTCTCATCTTGTTCTGGTTCTTAGCTTCAGTCCAGTCTCTTTACTACTCACTCTTAACTAGTCTTGGAATTTGAAAATGGTCTCTCTGACACTTGATCCTCACACCTCAGGTTCCAATTTTATCTGCTTTCCTCACTTAAGGGAACTTCTGGTGGTATGCCTGTGTATTGGCTGCAATATGTTTGGCTGCAAGAAACATAATATCCCCCACACAGTGGCATCAGCAATAAACACATCTATTTATGTTGCATAAGAATTATCTCACAAGCAAGAAATCAGATGGCAGTTTCAGGACATCCGTCCAGGAGCTCAGTACTGACAGGTCACTATACGCTCACCCTGACTGCCTGATCTCTTTCACAATTACAAAATGACTGTGTTAATTTGAATATCTTCAATGGGTAATATTCCAAGTAGGAAGGTGGAGAACAGAAAGAACAACTTCCTAAATGTGTTTCTATCATGTCCTTTTGTTTTATCATGGAGGCGATAAATTCTGGAAATTTCTAAGCAAATTTTCTCTTATGTCACCTTAGTCAGAACTGAGTTACATAAACACATCTGTCTTAAGGGAAGCCAAAAAATTGAAAAATGACTGCGCTGTTGTTGTGTTCATCTTATCTTGTATAATGAAAGGCACATAGTGTGAAAGGGGCTTAAAGGGTGTTTACTTCATAAAATTTCCTGCTTTTATCATTTAAAAAAAATTTTTTTTGGTGAAGTTATATGTTACCAGCAATATTTATGTAGTAGTGTCTGTCTTCTCATCTTTAAAATTAGGGGTTTAATAATAATGGTAGTGATAATAACAATAACAGCTAATAACAAAAGATAAAAAATAAAAAAAAATAAAGGGTGTTTACATCCTGCCGCATGTAAGCCTTCAGCAGTTTGCTCAAATCTTCGAGGGGGGCAGAGAATGACACCTCAGTAAAATAAAGAAAAGGAGGAAGAGAGTGTAAGACAAGGATGCCAATTTGACATTTCAAAAGTGATCCAGACATAAAGACCTGAAAATGCATTTTTAGTTTTAAAGCTATTTTCTTTTTAAAAAGATTTTATTTATTTGAGAGAGAGAGCATGCACCAGCAGGGAGGAGGGGCAGAAGGAAAAGGAGAAGCAGACTCCTTGCTGAGCAGGTAGCTGCACACAGGGCTTGATCCCAGGACCCAAGGATCATGACCTAAGCAAAAGGAAGGCAGACAACCAATTGAGCCTCCCAGGCATCCCTGTGTTGGTTATTTCTAATAATCTCCAATGCCTTACATTGGAAATGCTTAACATTTTATAATTTAAAATCACTTCTATTTTTTCTTCGATAATTTAAAAATCTGCAAATTAGACAGTATTATTCTCACTTTATAAATGACTGAGCAATGTTTAAGAGAGATTCTATAACATACTCTAGGCTTGGCAGGACAGAGTCTGGATCTCTAGCCTTTTGGATCTAAGCCCAAAACACTATTTATTATCAAATATGATTGAAAAACAAACTTTATTTTGCCCATTTGTAAAACATCCCAAAAACTGTCCATGGAAATATGGATATTTGTCCTTGTGAGGTAATTTGCAATCACCTCTTTATTGTACCCCAGAAAAATGGCAGCCATTAGCTCATTTATCACAATGATCACAGTGTCCTAGACTTTTTGAGTGGTAAGGAGATGGAGGACATTAAAACTTAGAGTCCCGCAATATCAAAGTTCACAGACTTTAAATGATGACATATTTTGAAAAAGAGGAGTAATTTTGATATTCATTGAAAATAAATTATTAATCAAGATTTGTGGATACACAGGAGTATGTATATGAGAGTATGTGACTAAAGTGATGATATTAATAATGCCAGATAGCATATATCAATTACCTTCTATGTTGAGAGCACTATGTCAAGAACAGAGCTGGGATTAGTTTATCTGACTCTAAAGTACATACTCTAAAGCACTGTGCTATATTAAAGTATATATGTGTTGAATGTATGTTTATGTGAACATGTATATCTCTACATTAGTTAAAGCTCTTTAAATTGCAAGTGAAAGAAATCCAGTTCCAATAACCTGACAGAAAAGAGAATTGAGTAAATAAAACAGGAAAGCCTGGTGATATATTGGCTTCAAGAGTCACAGTGTTTAGGAGCACAGCATTTAAAATGAGTGGATTATGAACCAGGGTACTTTCCATCTCTTGGTTATGCTTACCCTTATGCATTGGCCCCATTTTCTCTTCATGGCCCCACTTGCTTCATTCATTATATATTTTAGATCAGTCATTGTTACTAGGGAAATGGTACACAGTAGTAACAATGAGAAGGTTTGAACTATGTACCATGAGGGTCCAGGGGCTGACTACCATAAAGGACTATCCTAAGAAAACTATATAGAATATACAGAGTTTCCCAAAGGAATACTGCCTGGGAAATAACTAGTGCATCTCCACTATATTTTACCCTTTGGCTATAAAAATACAGACATCTTCTTTCCCTTCATAAAATTTCAAAATGCATCCACTTAATATAAAATTAACCCAAATGTACTCACCTTCTCTAAAGTGGACAAATATAAGTCATATTTAATTTTGGCTCTAGCTTCATGTTTAGAATCATAATCTAGGGCAAATTTCTCTTGATCAGATCCAAATAAGGATCATCATATTCTTTAACCTATGGCTAAATCATAAATTTAATTCTCTTTAACATAACCAAACTGCACTTACCCTTAGAGTAAGTTCCTTGGTCACCCAATTTGGCAGTCTAAGATCCCATGTACTAAAAGTGGCTTCTATGTTTCTTGTTAGCCATCGTCATGGTTGAAAGGTGGTATATGAAGATCAGTCTTCACATGGCTTCCCTATTTCTTTCTCGTGTCTTGGTTATATAATTTGGAAACTGTCTTGGGTGGCTGAATAGTCTTGAGATTTCCCTCATAATAGCAGTCACTCAAAACCCTAATAACCGTCAGTCAGATTGCTCAGCAGAAACCCTATAAGCTAGTAACCAATAGTGAAAACCCTGTTGATCTTTTTATCAGGACCTCACATTAAGGATATCTATCCATAGGAATGGACCTTGGTGTTCCGCCCAGCCTACAACACAGCCTACACTTGAAATCTTTTTGGGTTAGCCTGTCTTTGGGAAAATAAGCAATAGACTGGGATGGATTAGAATATGAACTTTAATTTCCAACTGGACCTGCTCCCCAATGAATGATATTTAAGATAGGGGGGATGAATACTTTAGTTTTTTGGTGTATGAGATATTCGAGGGAGTCATGTTTCATTCCATCATCCAAACTTTTCATCACTTTCCCTGGGTCTTAGTTTTATATCTCATTATGTTTTGTCCTGCTTTGCTTTTTACCAACTTAAAGACAGGGAAGAACAGTAGACTCCTTTTCATAAGGCACTGGCTTATTTGAACCTGAGTGGTCCTCCTATATACAAATCATATAATCCTCACACACTGCTTATAGAAGAGACAACTTTAGTAGATTTCCTGTTCTAGAACTTTGTAAATCTGTAAGAAGTTACCAATATACTACCAAAATGTTTTTATGAATTGTCTTGAAATTATAACCTTGGTAAGTACATGTATGAAGGGGTTTTATGTTTACAAATGACAGCAACTCAAATCCAACTTGTTTCAAGATATAATGAAATTTTTTGACTCATGTCATTGGGATACCAAGAGTTATCTTCAAAATAGATGAATTTAGGAGCTTAATAAATGTCATTGGGCAGTTATCAATTTGTCAATGTTTCTCTGTATCTCTCCATTTGACTTTCTCTTATATGTTGGACTCTTGCTCTCCTATAACACATGGAATTTCTCTATGTGTCTGGGGAAACTGGCCAGTAGTGTTGCAATTTCATAATATGCAGGTTAGCAATTGAGGAAAAATTAATACTTGCTGTCCCTATATGATAGATCATTACCAATCAGCTGCCTGACCTGAGTTATATTCTCATTTGGGCAAATCACTACAATTTAGGAAATAGGATACTGATATCGACCAAGTCTGAATCACTCTGTTTGGCAGAAACCAAACTATCTTTGCCAAACAACCTTCCTTTGGTGTGGAGTATGGAACTATATTTTCAAGCTACCCTCCCAGTTAGATGTGAGTAGGTGACAATTTTTGGTCAGTGAAATTAAGGACAGAAGCAGAGTCCCATTCTTCCAAGTCTTATCCACATAAACCTACCAAACAGTTCTCTACTCTTTCTTTCCTTATCTACCAACTGACAAGAGACAATTTTGAGAAACTATAAGGAAACCTTTACTCCTGAATAACAACTCAGAAGGCCACTCTCCAACCAGGAATATCTGCACTGAACTTTTTAGGAGTTTGATTCAGGAGTTGGGCAACTCCTGAGTACCAACTACTGATGTTTATGTTAATTAATATAACTTTCTGTCTCTGTAATTGTCAGCTCCTCCAAGCCTCATGAATTTGGGAAAAACTGGTTTTCCAAAGGACAAAATGCTAGGCAGACTGGGGGGAAAAAAGGTATATGTAAATGTTTTATGTGTTTACAAATCTATGTATTACAATATGTCTACATAGACAATCACAGTGTATGTGTGTGTTGGGGGCAGGGTGTAGACATACAGATGTGTCCCCCAGATCCCTTTTCAAGAAGAACTTGTTGCCCAGCAAGGGGAGTACAATCAGCAGATCGCCTCTAGCTATCAGTTCCTTTGGAGTTTATCTCAACTGCAAAGATTCATCTCAGCCAAGATAATGCCCTTCCAGAAGCAGCCCAGATCCAGTGACTGAGTGTGGTGGGGTAATGAAGTGCCAGTCATTGCGCCCAGATGCCAGGCATTATTATGTTCCAGAGTTCCTTGCCAAATCGGCAGAAGCTTTGTTGTATCTGCAATTCTGCAAATAATTGCAATTCTTTGTCCTGTGATTGATCTCACTGCTCCCTCCCTTGCCTTTCTAGATATGGACTTCTCGTAAACATTTAGAACCTTAAACTTCATCAGTATCTGCTTCTGGAGAATTCAGTCTGCAATAGTATACATGTGTATGCATTTCTAAATAGATTCTGAATCTATGTATATATGTATATTCTAGAGCAGGTTCATCTAGAAAAAACCTCTTGCTTCCACCATTTATTAGAGGAAGATGGTAAGTTATCAGAAAGGACTGTACTGCGATTGAAATGACTGAATCCATGAAAGCTCAGATTGGTGGCTGGTACAAATGAAGTGCTCAACAAATGGGAGTGATCTGTGTATATGTATGGGTGTCTGTTGAGAAAGATTCCAGGAATATATGCCTCTTGATTTACGTAGAGCATTTCCCAGAATATAGTAATTATTGCTAAAAGCTGCCTGATTTCCATGCTTAAAACAGATTACTGACAATACTGCCTCATTTTCATATACAATAGACTATAATTATTTTTCACTAGTATAACCATAACTCCAAACACAGTATTTAGCTTTAACAAGCTACTCTTATTAATGCAATCTTTGCTAAAAATGCTTTCTACGAAAGTCTGTAGAAGCTAGGTTTCAAAAGGAACTTCCATGTGTTCACACCAGTTCCAACATATAAGGCATCTGCTTCCATTACAATCTGGATACCCTTACAGCTGGGTTCATTGTTGCAGGTACATACTGATCAGGAATTTCCTTTTGCCTTCTTTTTTACTCCATCTTCTGTCTTAGAGGGTTTCTTTTTATCCTTGAAATGTCCACCAAAAAATGAAGGTCTAGCAAAATAAAGGTCTGACTTTCAAAAGTCTTTTCTATTTTATCACCTTCCTTCTTCAGCCAAAGTCAGGAGACACTTTCTTGGCATTTTCAATGACTTGTGTGCTGTGAGCACATTTTTCCCTTTTGAAGGGTTCCTGTTCACAGTGGCCAATCTTGATTCCCATGTCTCCTAGAGAGGGAGCAGGGTAATCTTTTGTCTCCCATTGACTGTGTTCTCCCAGAGAAAAGGTTTCTGCCATAGGGCTAGCTTAAGAGTTAGGTCCTATAAGTATTAAATGGAATGGGCTTGGGGGAGGGGAGAAAAAGAGAGAACACTGTGTCTTTCAATATACTTCTCTGTCCTCAACTTTCAAAGCCCAAGGAGGACTTCTGTATGGCTCATGGCTATAGGAATGAAGTGTTTCAAGAGCTCTCAGAAGGACTGTGCATGAGTCAGGAGAGGAATCTCATTTTTTGTTAAACACTCAGCGTTTGCTGGAGATTAATACCAGTACAGCCCCCTTATCCAGGTAGTTGGAACTATCTTTGGAGTACAAAACAGGAAACTAGATTTTATTTTCTTAAAACAGCATGCTGTAAAGGAGCAAACTTGAAATCCCCCATTTTCCTCCTTTAACTAACAGAGATGTCTAATAAATTATTCTGACTACTCATAAAAAATCCCACTTTAGAGGAATAACCCCTTCAAGATTTTTAGGATTTGAACAATATATTATTATGATTCTTTAGGGGTTTTATTCTTTAAGATCAATAATCAGGTTTGCTGGTTATAATGTATATTTTATATATTGCCAGTTCTGTGAGATACTTAAGATTAGAATTCGTATTATTCATCTTCACATTCCCAGGGTTTAGTATAGTACTTGTAATTGGGCTTTGCATTGTTGTTGCCTTGAATAAAACTGGAGTGTTAAAATTGCCTCGAGTATGGTTATATCATCAAAAGTATGTACATGGAAGTTGGCCTTTCTGAAAAGCTAATTAAGAAGGTAACTTTGGAGTATTAACTTGAATATTGAAGCTACTCTTATCTCCTACAGCATGCATTACATTACACAAATATAAAAACAAAGTCATCTCCAAAAGGGAGGATAAGGATCTTCACTGTTACTATACATTGTTATTACCAGTAGTAAGTAGCATTAGAATATAATAGACTTTCTGGTATATAAACAAACTAGAAACACATGTAGTCACATTTTTAATAGTTTAAGTTTTATGAGATGTCTTATGGTAGTAAAATGGAGAATAACGAAAATTCATTTAAAATGCCAGTAAGGATGCTTACAGAAAATGTTAAAATATGCATATAGTTTCTATTGAATAATTCATATCTTGTAGTAAGTCTCCAGATAATGTAACATTTGAACTATGTATATTGAAAGTTGACTTGAATGATTGTTTTGCCTATATAATCGACCAACATCCCACGTGTATATAGATATTTTATTTCCAGAAAACTATGCTGCTTTCAGCTATAGAGGTGGAGATTTTGGGCCAATTAAATTATTCAAATGTTAAATTTGTTTGCTACGGGATAAATTACCATAATTCGTTCAGAGAGTTTTGGAAAAAAAAATATGCTGTCACCATTTGCTGATTTTTTTTCTTTCCATTAAACCAGTAGAAATGGATCACTACAAAATACTTATGAAACCTGGGAAAAATAATTTAGTTTTTTTTTTTTT
>RCUC01015267.1:0-11270 GCA_003697995.1 Taxidea taxus jeffersonii
TAACGGCTCTTTTACACATAATGCTGACAGGAGGCCCTGCAGAGGGAGAGCTGGAATTCAGACCTGGGCATTCTGACTGTGGAGCTCATCTCTCAGCCACTTCCCCCTGTACTGGCCCTGACAGACATCTCTCTCTGCCTCAGGATCGGCTTCGCCATCGCACGGCGCCTGGCCCAGGACGGGGCCCATGTGGTCATCAGCAGCCGGAAGCAGCAGAACGTGGACCGGGCAGTGGCCACGCTGCGAGGAGAGGGGCTGAGTGTGACGGGCACCGTGTGCCACGTGGGGAAGGCCGAGGACCGGGAGCGGCTGGTGGCCACGGTGAGCAACAAGGGTATGGGCACAGAGCCAGGAGGTGGCGGACGGGAGCCTGCCTGAGCCTCCTTCCCAGCTTTCCTAGACAACGCTGATGTGATGCAAGCCAGCACTATTAATGAAACGTAACCGGTCGTTCTGCGTACCAATCCACCCACACATTTTTACTGTGTGCCTTTACTATGATGTCTCTCAGAATCATCCCATCCCAGTCAGAGAATAAAAAACCACTCTAATGCTTCGACCCTGCATCATCCCTTAGGTCACCCAGGAAAACAGCTGGCCCTGGTTCTCCAGTAGTTTCCAATCTAATTGGGCAGATGAGAAAGGTAAATGCGATTACAAAACAGATGTCTCCACCCACAGACTAATAATTAGTCCCCTGTTCTTTAGCTTGTTGAGTCAAGTCTCTGGGAGCCTCTTCTGCGAGGCAGCCCACCATGTTTCAGCCACTTATGTTTGCTATTCTCTTTGTCCAGAGCCTTCACGGGTTATCTCTAAACCTGACAACAACCCAAGCAAGGCAAAGACTATTCTCTCGGTTTTCAAATATTGGGAACATTCCAGTCTGAAAGCTGGAGCAACATCCCAAGGCCCCACAGCCAGTCAGAAAGAGCTATAAATCAATCCACACCTGCCAAGCTGACTACAGACCACCAGGCATTTCTCCATTAGCATCAGGGCAGGTCTTTCATTCCCACTTGGACGTTAGTTTCAAAGTGTCAAAGGCAATGTCAGAGCTGGGACTTGGCACCAGCCTTCTAGCGACACAAGAAAATATGAATATCTGGCAAAGGAGGCCACTCTTCCCTCAGGCTCAGGACACACTTTATTACCTGGAGTAAAAAGGAGACTCTACCCTAGATGGAAAGTAGAGCAGACTGGAAGGCTGGCAAAAATAATTTGGTAATCATAGAAGAAGAGTTCCTTAAACAGTGGTAAATGGTGGTATGATAGGACAAAGTCATTCCGTTTTGGGGGAGCCATTTAGCAGTGCACTGGGGAGAGCCAAATTTGTGTCCAAGAAAGTAACTTTGGGGCACCTGGGTGGTTCAGTCAGTGAAGGCCCTGACTCCTGATTTCAGCCCAGGTCATGATCTTGGGGTCCTGAGATGGAGGGCTCCAAGCTTAGCATGGAGCCTGCTTAAAATTCCCTCTCTCTCTCTCTCTCCCTCTCCCTTTGCCCCTTGCCACCTCCTTTAAAATAAATACATTTTTTTTTTTAAGGAAAGAAAGTCACCTTGTCTGGCATAGGCTGCTGGACAGAACCTGAGTTTGGGACCTTGATCCTGAGGGTGAAGAGAGCCATCTGGGATCCTGGGCCAGCTGGTGACTAGCCATATGAAATGTGCCTAGCAACTTAATTTTAAAATCCTGCCAGGGAAACAGCCTCTCACCCCTACCAGGTCCACTTACCCTGTCCTACAGCCCTGGCCCAGAGGTGGGGCTTGAGCTAGACCTCCCGGAAGGGGTGAGACTGGACAGATGGAGTGACAGGGTTCCAGATGACCCTGAAAAATGAGCAGACAGCCAGGGAGAGCTTGAAGGGGAGAGCAGAGCACCATGAATCCACAGCAGAGAGCATGGGCTTGGGAGTGCCAGTGGAAAATGGCCTGGTGGGAAGGATAAGGGACAGGGGCTCCATAGCCTTCCAAAGAAGTTTAGATGTTCTTGGAGGAAATAAGCCACACGAGGTTTTGAGCAAGATGAATATGGATATATTTGAGAAAGATAATCTGGCACCAGTGAGAGGATATATAAGAGTAGAAAAGACTCTGAGCCAAGGATGTTAGCAAGGAAGATGTTTCTACCATTCTGGTCTAGAGCAGCGGCAGTGGTACCAGAATGGATACACCCAAGAGACGTTTAGTGGGAACCAAGCAAGATTTTTTTTCTTCCTAACGCAGTGTCAAGAAATGGGAAATAGGAGGGTTGAGTCAAAAACCACCTTTAGGAGCTCCTGGGTGGCTCGGTCCATTAAAGGTCTGCCTTCAGCTCACGTCATGATCCTAGGGTCCTGGGATCAAGTCCCACATCAGGCTCCCTGCTCAGTGGGGAGTCTTCTTCTCCCTCTGCCCCTCACCCCTGCTCATGCATTCTCCCTCTTTCTCTCTCCTACTCTCTCTTTCTCTCAAATAAATAAAATCTTTAAAAACACACACACAAGGATCCTAGGTGGCTTAGTCATTAAGCATCTGCCTTCAGCTCAGGTCATGATCCCGGAGTCCTAGGATTGAGTCCCTCATCGGCTCTCTGCTTAACAGGGAGTCTGCTTCTCCCTCTGCCTGCCGCTCCCTCTGCTTGTGCACTCTCTCTCTCTCTCCCTATGACAAGTAAATAAAATCTTAAAACACACACACACACGCCTCTCAAGTAATTTGTATGGCTAGTGTCAGGGTGGAGAATGACCGAAAGGGTACTCATTACCTATTGGAGATGGGTTCTGCCTGTTGCCAACTGTTACCCTATAATGGGAAAAGCTGCTCTTTAAGAAGGGTTACTATCAGGAGCACCTGTGGGGCTCTGAACTCAGTGGGGAGTCTGCTTAAGATTCTCTCCCTCTGCGCCCCCCAAGCACACACGCTTCCTCTTTCTCTCTCTCTCAATCTCAAATAATAAGTTAATTTTTTAAATGGTTACTATCTAGTGGCTTCCTAATCTGTGCCACAAAGCTTCTCAAAGGCATGGGGGAGCAGAATCCAGATCACTCACTTCTCCACTTGACTATACTTTTTCTAAAAAATATACCTACCCGATAACAGAGCACCTAATTCCTAACCACTTTAGGGTAGCGATCACACAATTTAGGGCAGCCTTATGAGACACCTGGGTGGTCATAGTGCCTTTCTCATGAATCTTCTATGGTTCTCTGTTCAGTCAAAACCTAGACTTCTCGGGGCTCAGTGGGTTAAAGCCTCTGCCTTGGGATCGGGTCATGATCTCAGGGTCCTGGGATCGAGCCCCAAATCGGACTCTCTGCTCAGCGGGGAGCCTGCTTCCCTTCCTCTCGCTCTGCCTGCCTCTCTGCCTACTTGTGATCTCTGTCTGTCAAATAAATAAATAAAATCTTTAAAAAAAAAAAACAAAAAAACCCTAGACTTCTCCCCTCTCCAAGCTGAAGGCTCCCTGCCCCCAACCACACAGCTGCAGAGCACAGCCCCCATCCCTTTCTAGCTTCCTGTGCACTTCATTCATTGCAAGTCCATAGGCAAGACTTAACCAGAGCCAAAGCAGGTGATTGGGGCTTGGTGCTGGGACGCCAAAACTTAGCACCAGACAGTATCGATACCGGTTGTAAAACTTTATGTGATTTTCAGTTTTGTTCAATTTACATGTTGACAGCCCAAGCCATTCCTTCAGCAACGTGGAAGCAACTGAGGTTAGCACCTAGTTAGCAAGAATAATTAGTTAAAACAGGAACTAGCAGATGGTACACATAGTTAATAACACCCTCCATGCACAAATCATGAAGCACAAAGGTGTTTAAGGGCCCGTAGCGCTGCTCACCCAAGGCATGCCTGTTCCGGGCCAATGTGTAGCCTCCTCTCAGAGCCCTGTATTGTTGGCAGATTCTGTTCAGCCACTCATTACTCTGGCACGTGCCTTCGCTGCCTACTTTCAATTTATTAACGAGGTGAGATGTTGCCTTTCTTGGCCTTCCGAGTTTAAATCTTGGTTTCCGCCTTGAATCTTCCATGCCAAAAAAAAGCGAGGGGAGGGGAGAGAAGATGACATCATAACTGAGTAGGAAACTGCTTTAAGCCCAGGCTGGTGTCTTCCCCACCATGGCTCCTGTGTAGCCAGTTTCCTAGTGATCCCAACTCACTTTCCTTTTTTTTTTTTAAGATTTTATTTATTTATTTGACAGAGATCACAAGGAGGCAGAGGCAGGCAGAGAGAGGGAGAGGAAGCAGACTCCCTGCTGAGCAGAGAGCTTGATGATGCAGGGCTCAATCCCAGGACCCTGGGATCATGGCCTGAGCCAAAGACAGAGGCTTAACCCACTGAGCCACCCAGGCGCCCCCCAACTCACTTTCAAAGGACTCTTTAAGAATTAGCTCTGCAGCAGAAGGGAGACTGACCTCAGATCTGCCACCACTAACTAACTAGCTTTGTGCCCTCTGCAGATTATGTGGGCTCCCTCAAAGACCTAGTGAGCAAGCCTCCTCCTGTTCCTTAACCAGCCCTTATATGTCATTACTGAGAAATTCACTTCCCTGGACCTCAGCTTCATCGCCTGTGCCATGAGGACATTGGGCTGGGTGATCTAAAGACCCCTCCCAGTGGTGACATTCTGTTGGTCTATCTAAAACAGTTTCTCGGGACGCCTGGGTGGCTCAGTTGGTTAAGCGGCTGCCTTCGGCTCAGGTCATGATCCCAGCGTCCTGGGATTGAGTCCCACATTGGGCTCCTTGCTCGGCAGGGAGCCTGCTTCTCCCTCTGCCTGCCTCTCTGTCTGCCTGTGCTCGCTCTCTCTCTAACAAATAAATAAATAAAATCTTTTTAAAAAAATAAATAAATAAAACAGTTTCTCAGGGCGCCTGGGAGGCTCAGTCAGTTAAGCGTCTGCCTTTGGCTCAGGTCATGGTCTTGGGGTCCTGGGATCAAGCCTCATGGTGGGCTCCCTGCTCAGCTGGGAGTATGCTTCTTCTTTCCTTCTGCCCCACCCCCCATTCATTCTCAGGCTCTCGTATGCGCTCTCTCTCTCTCCCTCAAATAAATAAATAAAATCTTTATACCAAAAAATATAAATATAAATTAATAAATGAAAGTTTCTCTATTCAGGTAGGTATGGACAGATTGTGTTTGAGATCATGGTAACTCAGTCAAGGAGAACCGGACAGTAAGCACTTGGACAAATGGGGCTGGGACTTGGTGCGAAAAGTGTAAGGGTCTGGAAATGGATTTTGAGATGGGATCTGAAGCTATGAGAATAAAGGAGCTCCTCCAAAAGGGAAAGTGTAAAGAGTAAAAAGTCAGCAACAGCTCTAGAAGCAGGGGCAGGAAGAAAAGCCTGCAAAAGAAACTAGACCCAAAATGTTTAGCAGCAGAACTTAGGGTAGCTGGGGAGAGAGACTTTTCAAGAAAAAGAGATACCATTTTGACATCATTTTGTCCTAAGAAGGAATTCTTTATCCACATTGATAAGTGTACCTCCCTTACTGACCTGCAGTCCTAATTCAGACCTTCCTCCTCTCTCTAGGCCGTGAGCCTTCATGGGGGAATTGACATCCTGGTCTCCAATGCCGCCGTCAGCCCTTTCTTTGGAAACCTAATGGATGTCACCGAGGAGGTGTGGGACAAGGTGAGAGGGGATTAAAGGAGCAGGGGATAGGACTCATGAAACAGCCAGAACAAACTCACGCTGCTTTTAGAATGCATTTATCAAGTACTTGGTAAATGTGAGGAATCCTTGCGATCAGCACGTACCTGGAGTGCACCTGGTAAAGGGCAGGTGGGGGGTGGCTTCCTCTCTCCTTGCCCCCCTTTCATTTCTGCTTCTCCTCAGTTTGGCTCTTTCATTTGCTCCTGGCTAGCCCTCTTCTGCTTCGCACCTCAGCTCTCTTCCCCCGCATGCTCATCCAGGCTTTTCTTCCAGCTCTATTTCCAACAGAGACATGCCAGCTATCTGCCTAATAGCTAATACACTTAAGCCTACACAACCCCCGGCCCCTTTTCAGAGGCCAAAAAAGAATGATTTTGCATTAGCTAGAAAACTTTAATAGCTGCTAGTTAAGCAAAATGACCTAAGTTACCACTTTATAACTTAAAACCTTTGAAAAAGACCCATGGCTTTTCTTCTTAACTGCAGTGTCAAGGAAATCTGAGATCCTAATGTCTAAATTCAAGTGTGGAATATTGGGTTTTATGTGAATGTGTGTAATTACACTTATGATATATTTCACACACCTACAGATTTTAATTATGAAGTCTTAATTAAAATATTTTTCTTTGTTTACTAAGGTTAATATTCCCACCTGATTTGGAAATGCTAAATTTTTTATGATCTCCCCTGGTTTGGCTTTTCACTGATGTCATCAATAACTTCTCAGCACTCAAGTTTAAGGATACTAAAATATTATAGTTTGTTTATCAGTGTTTTACAGACATAAAGACCAAAGTGCCAAATGTGCTTTAGTGAGTCAGTTCCTGATTGATATTCTTTAAAGCAGAGAAACATCTTTCATGAGCCGTCTGAATAAAGACCACATGAAAATCAGTTTTAAACCAAGTGATTTTTCTTTTTAATTTGCATTTTTTAAAATGTCACAGTACATCAAATATAAATTCAATGGCTGATCCTCTGGATTTTTAATAAGGACATTTTTAATAAGGACATGTGGGGAGACAATTGGGGAAATTTTGTTAGAGACAGCCTATTACGTAAAATCATTATTACCAATGTTAAATTTCGTGGTGTGATAATGGGTAGTGGTGTGTAAGAATGTCCTTATAGATTAGGAAAAATGCTAAAGTTTTACTGATAGACCACTGTGATGACTGCAACTTATCTTCAGTGGTTCATGAAAAAACTATACAGATACATAGGACACATGGGGCAACATGCAAACAATTGATGAATCCAGGTAAACAATATCTGGATATTCATCATACTTCTATTTCAACTTTTCTGTAAGATTAAAATTTTCAAAATAATAAATCAGCATGGGGAGCTTGGTAGGGGCATATCCCAGCATGCCTAGAACAATGTAAATGAGAGTCATGCCTTAGTTTTAAATGATGGATGTGGGGTTTTGACTGGAGACTGTCCCAGCTTCCCCAGAAGTGCCCCCTCATGATCCCACTTTCCAATAATAGCCAGCCAGACAGCCCATCCAGGAGGGCCAAAAACATCCGACTCCTTAAACTCAGAAGCCAGAGAAATGTTGGAATGACTCCAAGTGCCCGAGGTCAGGCCACGTTTTCCCTGGGCAGCACGGGCCACTCTGGAGTGGGACCAGTAGGCCAGCCCACTTCCTAGTTCTCCCTAGTTGGGAGAAACACAGAAAATCCAGCTCAGATCCAAAGAGGCCCTGCTAATATAGGCCAAATCATGCACAGCTGATTAGGTAACAAGAGGGACCAGGTTCATTTCTTTCTCACTCGAACCTAATGTGTCATTCTCTAGGTGAATATACCAGTGACAGGGGCTTCTCCCTGGGCTTCAGCTTCTGCCTTTGCCATGTCTAGGTAAACCATCTCTGAGGTCTCACCGGGGTCCCAAAAACATCCCAGGAACCCTGCCGTGAGTCCTTATCGCCCCGCCTTCTCCAGCTCTTCCCTCATGCTCCTTCTCCTTCTCTCTTGGTTTCAGATTCTGGACATTAACGTGAAGGCCACAGCCCTCATGACAAAGGCAGTGGTCCCAGAGATGGAGAAGCGAGGGTACAGACAGTGAGAGGGAGCCTGGGTGCAGTGGACCTCATGTGGGCTGAGGGCCAGGGTTCCCACTGGGAAGAGGGTCACTCTCTTCTTTTTCCAGAGGCGGCTCAGTGGTGATTGTGGCCTCCATAGCAGCCTACCTTCCATTTCCTGTAAGATCCCCCTTCTTTGCTACTTCCATTCCCCCCACCATCCTGCATTTTTCCACTCCCCCACTCACCCTAACAAGTGTATGTCCCCTTTTGGAATCACACCACCAAGCCCCTTCCCACAAATAGATGCATTGCCTCCAAAAACCCTAACCTGCGGCGGTTCACCCACAAGACGGCTTTCTGGCTCCCTTAGAGTTGCCCTATTATCTACTGCCCTTCCCAAAAATGAACTGGAAACAAAGACACTAACCTACTGTCTCCTTTCCCCAGGGCCTGGGACCCTACAATGTTAGTAAAACTGCCTTGCTGGGCCTCACCAAGAACCTGGCCAGAGAACTGGACCAAAGGAACATTAGGGTGAACTGCCTGGCACCAGGACTCATTAAGACTAGCTTCAGCCAAGTGGTGAGGACTGCAGGGATCCTAAAGGGGCATCTTCCTAGATAGCAAAGCCCAGTATCTTCTGCCCCACCCAAGGCTTTTCGACGTTCCCCCTCCATACCAGCCCCCTGTCTGGGTCCCCTTTCTTGAGGTGTGTGGTAGAGACCGGAATTCAGACTCTGCTCACACCGTTCCATATCTCCTTAAGTGGATGAGAACTGGGGAGAGCCAGCAACAAACTCAGTAACACCTGCAAAGAAGAGAGTGGTAGGGAGCTGAGGAGGGCTGAGAGTGGTAGGAACTGAGGACGGCTAGGAAGTGGACGGGCCTCTCTCCAGCCTTCCTCTCAGTTGCCATGAGGGCAGCACTTCCTCCCCTCTTTGGCCCTCTGTCTCCTCTTCTGCTACATAAAAAGATGTCCCTTTTTCCTGCAGTTGTGGATGGACAAGGAAAGGGAGAAGAGCATAAAAGAAACCATGCAGATAAGAAGGTAAGGCTGTCACAGGGGAGGGTTAGGAAGGACAAGGATGAAAGGTCCAGTCCCTCACACAGCCCACAGCTCACTGTCTTTTGGTCCCACAGACAACATGAGCATGCGCTCTCCTGCCACAAACACATACTTTGCAATCCTTGTGTGCTGCGTCGCTATAGTGGCACATGTGAGGGGCCCACTTCCATTGCAAAAAACAAACAGAGGCTCCTGCTTTCAGCAGAGCACTGCTCCAGGAGAAGCCCTGACTCCTCTCTCCACCTGGCTGTGGCCTCCACCTTCGGCCATCTGTAGCGCCCAGGGACCAAGACCAAAACCATGCTTTTTTTTTTTAGTTCCCCTTGAGTAAAATGCCATGTTTCCAAAACTCAGATGGACTAAGGCCGAAATTCCCCTTGCAAATAAAACTCACCTCTTCCCCACAGAGCTAGCGAGACTGCTCAGACCCCTTTGGCTCCTTTTCCTCTAATGTCCCTGCCTCTCTTCAGCTTTTGGCTTGTCCGTCTTGTCCCCTCAAGGACATATTCCAGCAATGCCTACTCTTTACTGATCCGGACATCCCAGAACCCCTCAAGTGCCCCACAAGCTGCTCTCATGCCAGGCATGAGCTGCACACCTAGTTCACAACTCATTAACAAGTTGGGGTACTGTCATCCTGGAGCCCTGGTGAATGTCTGCACCCATGCTTCTTGGTCCTGGGTGTGCACTGGTCCAGTGTAGGACCTGGGCATCTTTTAGGGGGCACCGGCGGCGGGGGAGGAATTTAAGCCTCCTAGATGATGACAGTGTGCAGCTAGGATGGAGAACCACACTGATCCAGGCCTTCTAGGTTTGAGGTCCCCAGTCTACCCACCTCAGAGCGTTCTGTGGCAGTTAAGGTTACAGCATTCCCGAACTACACAAGTATGGATACAAATCCCGAGAATTAGCACATTCTCCCAAAATGAACCTGACTTTAAGGGACAAAAAGAGATTGCTGAAAAAGTTGTCTGTGAGTTGAAGCTATACAAATGCAGTGACTGAAAACAAACTGTTTACTGTCTCACAGACTCCCTGACACTTGAACAGTATACACACAGGTGAAACAAAGTCATTGCTCACCAGTGTATCTGTATGACTTGGGGATTCTGCCGTCCTGAGTTGTCTGAAAAACAAAAATGTCTCCATACTGTTTGAATATAATGTGTGGTGGGTTTCGCAGGATGCAGTATTTACTATAACAGCTTATCTTCACGATAACTCTATTTGACCAACAGGAAGCTTGTACACTGGTCCTGGATAAATCACCTGATACTTTTTGATTAAGCAAATTCATTCCCTGTGGGCAAGTTCAGGAGCTGTCTGTTGGATTTTTACTCCCTTCCTTGTTGCCCCTCTTCCCCAGGATAGGCAAGCCGGATGAATGTGCCGGGATCGTGTCTTTCCTGTGCTCTGAAGACGCCAGCTACATCACTGGGGAGACAGTAGTAGTGGGTGGAGGGACCCCATCCCACCTCTGAGGACCTGGGAGACCTCACCAGGGCAGAGACTGGGCTGTAGCTCCTGGTCATCAACTAGCCTTTCCCACCTCTGCCCAATATACTGCTCACCTTACACCCCGCCCCACCCCCCAAATCAGTTCCACCCTGTGAAAAGATCCAGCCTTCCCTGTGGTCAAGGTATGGTCTTGGGATTCGCTCTGTTGCTGTAGCCTTGGGTGGAGACTTCCCCTGAGAGCAGAGGACAGGCCTGCTGAGAAATCTGAGTCTACGTTGCCAAAAAACAATACTTTTTTCCTGGACTTGGGGGAATTTGAGGGAGAGGGGTTTGAAGGAAGCTGGGTGGAAAATCAACAACTTGCAAAGAAAGATGCAAATAAAATGCAGATGATCATGTTGCTTTGAATAGGTGTATTCATTTTTCATTGTAGGGTACATAGATGTGGTAGCCAAGCAGATTCTTTGTGGACTACATCTCTGCATCCCCTAATCCTCCTCCCTGTCTCCAGTACCTAAGCGTGGAGCTCAGGGGTGGATGTCTGCATAACTGCCAGCTGGGAGGAGGTGGCCTGGGAATTCCCGGGTGATACTCTTGGCCTCACACCCACGGGGAAGGTGCCAAGGACGCTGCGGGGATCCCTGAGGCTGGGCAAGCAGGAGGAAGGATGAACACCCCCAGATCTGGCCAGGTCCTCTCCTGGCATCGCCCTCGGCCCTGAGTTCCCTTATGGGTCAGTGAGTAGGAGCTGGACGCGTCCGGAGCCCTAAGGCAAAAAGAAGGGGTCTTGCAAGGATGACCCGGGGAGGAGTACCCAATACCACAAAGAAAAGAAATGGATTCTGCTCACGGTGCCCGAGGAGTGGATGGCACGGAAAGTGGACGACACACCCGACCCGGAGACGGCCCAGGCTCCAGGCGACACGCACCCGGCGTCTCAGGCGGGAGCCGGCGGGAGGGGTGGCCACGAGCACGCGCGGGATCTCACGCGGCTCGGAGGCGCGGCGCGCATGCTCAGTCCCGCATCTCTCCGGGCGGGGCGGGAGACCCGAGCTCCTGGGCCTGCGGGGGGG
>RCUC01015273.1:0-25765 GCA_003697995.1 Taxidea taxus jeffersonii
AAAAAAAAAAAAGTGTACTTAGTGCAATGCCCAGATCACAACAGATACAAATAGATACACAATAGATACAAAGGTAATACTTGCACACTTAATAATTCAGCTGAATTAATGAGGAAAGACCAAAACAAAACACTAAAAAGTAAGATCAGAAAGAAAGTTTCTTAAAGCATTAAGACAAAAAGTAGGGCATTTCAGTTTCTATTGAAATACCTTCTGTGGAAACAGGGATGACATGTAATTAGTGAACTAAAATAAATTGGCCCATGTTAAGTGTACTAAGTTGAAGTTGACCTTAATGAAAAATGTTACCAGTTCCTGCAAAAGTTTTCCCTTCTTAATTAGAGATAGATATTTCAACCAATAGACACATTTCTACTAATAGATGAATGAAGATTAGTTATGGAGTGACCTATACTTTTTAATATAGTTTTTAAAATCATGTATATGCTTTTTTATTTGAGAAACACATTTTTATATCTTTAATTGCATATTTTGTAAAGCAGAAATCTACATAACTGTTCATCTGCTTCGAATTCAGTCTCCTTTACTTAAGGAGTAGTTTACTAACAACAGCATTTTTTTTTAATCATCACCATCATCTTCAGACTTCAAAGAACCATCATCACCCTAGAAAGCTTACTAATACCAGCATTCATTCTTCTAGGACACTTATAAACTCTCCCAGAAAGACTCTTAAGTCTTTACACATTTGGGAAGTCCTGAAAATCACAGACTGAATCAGCAGAAGATGCATGAGATGAAGGGTCTCCAGTGGCACAGAAGCTGAGGGATCCCCAAGCTGGGAGGATCTGTGGTACCTAAGACTCATCTGGGGACTGTAATAGAAATGCCAAGATGCCCAGGCTGTAGTCCACAAGACCCTTGTTCAGTCAGTCCTGTAGATCCTAGGGAATCCACATTTTTACAAACCTGTGGCATTCTCATTTAGGTGACCCAGTCATCACAGCGTCCCAGCCCTGGGAGGCAGGGGGTTCTCCCTTCTACATGTATCTGTGCCTTGTGATAATAGACAGAAAATACTTCTATGTATCTATAGTATTAGGGCTTTCAGAGCAAATTAAAAAAAATTTTTTTATTAACATATAATGTATTATTAGCCCCAGGGGTACAGGTCTGTGAATCGCAAGGTTTACACACTTCACAGCAGAGCAAATTTTACTACAACTTGAGACCTGGAATAGGAGAACCAACCTTGGAAATTAATTAATGACTTAATTATTAGTGAGAGAGCATCTGAAGACATTACCTCCAGAAAGACTTACCTCCTTGGAGGTATGTGTTTACATTTTAAGGGGAGAATAGAATTTGCGACCATGTAGACATTGCCAGTTATAAAGCTGGAGAAGCTAGTCTTATCTTCCCCAAGAAAGATTTATTTATATTCCAAAGGATAAGAGTAAGAATCCAGGATACCTCCCAAAAGAGTAAAGGGGTGTGTGTATGGAGGGGAATAGGAAGGTGGCTGTCCTTCTCCCATATAAACATCCAGATTCTTTTCTTTTCTTTTCTTTTTCTTTCCTCAGAGTTCTTTACCAGTAGTACAAAGTCTGGTATATATAGGACAACATCTGATCTGACTCATCTCATCCACTGCCTTGGGGATACAAATTAGGACAAATGTGAATCAGCACAATTATTTGCTATAATTAAATAATAATTTCCTTTGCTCTAGAAACCTCATGTTTATATTCAGAATAAAATGAACAAATATAGATATTTAAAACTTAACAGCTTGTAACAAACATGGACAATATTCACAGGCTCTAAAATTTCAATGGATCTCCATAAACAACTAGTTTAATCCCCTTCTTTTTATTATTTATTTACTTGAGAGAGAGACAGAGTGAGAGAGTGAGTGCGGGGTGGAGGGGCAGAGGGAGGGAGAGAGAGAATCCCAAGCAGGCTTCAAGCTCAGCCTGGGGGGTTCCATCTCAAGCCTGAGATCATAATCTGAACTGAAATGAAGAGTTGTATGCTCAGCTGACTGAGCCACCCATGCACCTCTAGTCCCCTTCTTTTTCTTGGGCTAGGGGATGCTAGGATCAAGCAGGCCTGAGGTCTGCTGCCCAGAAACAAGAGCTGGGACCTGTAGCCCAGGATCCTGACACCAGGCCAGTGCTGCCTACCATATTCAGCTGCCTCCAGCATCTCCAGGAGCCCTGAAGCATACTCCCTCCATACCCCCTTCCAAAGAGTTCGCTGCCCTCCATATCTGCCTAAATAGAGATGGGGCAACTCAAAAAGAAAAGTGATGATTGCTGTTAGCTATTAATTTCTCAATTTCTCCCACACTGGAGAGCTATCAATCTAAACTGAAAGTAAGATATCAGAGTACTTCAAACAGCTTTGAAATAAGAAATCAATCTCCTACTTTAAGCCTATCTATAGTCCTCTCCTGCTTAGGTGACTTAAGCCAAGAGAGGGACATGGCTTAATATCAGAGTGAGGGGTCTGGACCCTGACTGTGTCAGAGGACTGTGTTCTCCAGTTTCTTAACTCCACTCTTGGTAAGTTACTTCTCTGTCAGTTTCCTCTTCTATGAACGAGGAATTATAAAAATCATAGGACTGTCATAGGGTTTAAGTGAGTCAGTACACTTAAGGCAGCTCTAACAGTGGTATGTTCTAAGCACTACTGTCATTTAGTCCTTCCCTTCATCCTTCTCCTTTAACTCCTCACCTATGAGAGAGAAACAAACCACAAGAGAGTCTTAACTATAAAGAACAAACTGAGGGTTGGTGGAGGGAGGTGGGCGGGGATGGGCCAGATGGATGACAGGGATCAAGGAGGGCACTTGTTATGATGAGCACTCGGTGTTGTGTATAACTAATGAACCACTGTATTCTAGTCCTGAAACCAATCTTGCACTGTATGTTAACCAACTAGAATTTAAATAAAGATATGAGGGGCACCTAGATGGCTCAGTTGGTTAAGTGTCTGCCTGTGGCTTAGGTCATGATTCCAGGGTCCCGGAATGGAGCCCTGTGTCAGGCTCCCTGCTCCTCGAGGAGTCTGCTTCTCCCTCTACCTCTCTCTCCCTCTCTCTTATTGAATTATTTTTTTAAAAATTAATTAATTTTTGAAATTTGAGGGGCACCTGGGTGGCTCAGTCATTAAGCATCTGCCTTCGGCTCAAAATTAGTAACATCCTCATCTACAGACTGCATACAGTTAATCACTCAGGGTAGTTTTTGAATTCACCAAAATATACATAGTTATGGAAATTTCCAGGAAGAAACTGGAGAGGAGAAGGGAATTGGAAATATAAAAAAAATGCAATTATCTTTAATACAAAAAACCCTGTGGAGAACAAATGGCCCAGTATATGCAGAAACAAGTGGCAGATAAACCATGGAGCAAATGAAGCTTTGGCTTCAAGACCGCTCCCCAACACAGGCCCCCTCCAAGGCTCTGACCCCAACTTCATACTTATAAATTTTTCAGTTTCTTTTTTTTCTTGGTGTGGGAAGGCAAAACTGTACAAACTTCAAGGTCCAGAACAACTAGATCTGCCCTTGTTAAGAAACATTTTAAATAATGCTTATTTTCAAATACCAGGAATTATTACTAATGGTCTTGGCAAGAAAACCTCCTTTAGAATTCTCTGAATAGAGGAAGGCTGATTCTAGACCATTAGAAAGAAAGGTCATGGGCAAGTAACATTTAATTCTCTGTGTCTGGACGAGAGCCCCCAGGTGTGTCAAGAGACTGGCCTCTGTTAGGCTGGGTCTGGGAGAGCAAGAGTGACTAAAGGAGCAGGGTTAAAGCACTAGCTGGTCAAGGACAAGGTAGAAACCAGAGATGATATCTGAACTTCACTCAAGCCTATAGGAGTTAGGGCAGAGGAAGGGACCAGACTCAAAGTAAGAAGACAATCAGATGGCAAAGGCTTAACCATCTTAAATCAAGAGGAACAAGATAGAGGGTTTGACTTCAAAATCAGAACAATCAGGAAGTACAGTTCCTTAGAGGGAACTAAAAATGTGAAGCTGCGTCCTGAGGAAGAGGGGAGATGTGGTCTAACAAGAAATGGAATGCAAGCTTCAGGGAGCAGACTCAGGAGGGCCGGTGCTCAGGGACACAGGCCCAGAGACACAGCATTCCTTCAGAAGGGACCAGAGAGCAGGTCGCTTTGGAAGGAAGGCAAATGTCTGTACCTTACTCTGGGAGGTCAGGAAACAGGCCTGCAGTATTCCAGGGTATCAGGCAGCCTCTGTTCATCCCTAAAGAGCATGCACACTAATTGAGAACTGGTTGTACATACGGTTCAGGCACCCAAGGAATTTTTACATGGCAGAGATGGACTGGGTGTACTTGCATTGAGACCCAAATTAGTACCCCTCCAGTGAGAATCATTTCCGACAACACACCTGAACTTTTCTCTTCATCTCTGTGGATGTGAAGAGGGGTGACCGACTGACACACAGAGTGAGGGGTGTAATGTGACAGGGCTATCTACCCCTGTCAAAGCTGCTTCTATCCTTCCTGGAGGAAAGACGAGTTCCTTCTGGACTCCCGTTCCTAGTGGCCCCCAGCAGCTGCCCTGGGACCTGCTTGGGAAACCTAGCAACAGACAGAAGTGGATGGAATTTCTCGGTCCCAAGCTCTGGGCCAGAACAGGGTGACTTATGAAGCCAGGAGCAGGGACTGCCCTGGGCCCCTCACACCACAATGCTCCCTGTGGGCTTCTGTACTGGGCTGCTCTGATGAGTCTCTAACTGCTCGCACTGGGCCTGTAGTTTGTGCAGGGAGCCCCGACAGTACTGTTCCATCAGGGAGAGTGACACCAGCTCCTCAGGAGAGGCTGAGTCAGAAAACAATTCACACAAGCAATTCCAGTCAGAAAAATGAGCATGGTCTGGGAGACTTCTACTGTGCCGGACACCGAGCCGGTGTGAAGGTGGGAGGGACCCGAGAAAAAGAACACCTGGTATCAGCCTCAAGGAACTTATAAACTTGTGC
Source organism: Taxidea taxus jeffersonii (assembly GCA_003697995.1). Classification (NCBI taxonomy): domain Eukaryota; kingdom Metazoa; phylum Chordata; class Mammalia; order Carnivora; family Mustelidae; genus Taxidea; species Taxidea taxus. The sequence goes on from RCUC01015273.1 coordinate 4,984, forward strand.
CACACCAGCCATTCGCTTCACGTCTCATTTGCTGTGCTGTGAATGTGGGGCCCATGAGTGCAAGTACATTATGCCTTAGCCCTTTTGGAAAAACAATGCATCATCACAGAGAAATGGGATCTTTGTAGCAAGAGTAATAAGGTAAAATATTTCAACTACAGTGAAGATAATAGCTTCTTGTTAGACAAGGGTCTTTAGGTATCATAAATTTTCGATCACGGCGGTTTATGTAAGAAGTCTGAAAAGTACTCCTGATGAATAAATATATTTTCTAAGGCATCTGTCTCTGCAGTTATACAGATTTGAAATCTCAGCATCCTACACAATAATGACACATTTAAAAGATTAAGTTCTAAATGGGAAAATGTATTCATAGTCTTCATTACACAGTTGTATTCAGATATGCCATTTCAATTTGAAAAACCCAGCGAAAAGTTCAGGAAGCCTCCTTTGCTCTGCATTTACTGCTAAAACAACCAATGTGGGAATTGTCAGATGACATGATCTCATTTTTTTGTGTGTGTCCATCTGAGCACTGCAAAAGAACAGAATGCTATTGCTGGAATCCCTTTCAACAGGCATGACATTTTACACCAGCTCTGCATTTGACACAAAGACCATGAACGTAGCAAATGAAATCCAAATACAGTCTCTACACTTCCATCCCAGGGCACACCTTATTCTAAGTGTCAGAACACTTTGGTCTCCAATAATATATGCAGAAAGTGTTAAGTCTAACTTTTATAGAGTTGACCCATCCATTCAAATGAAAAATATATGTTTTGGGACCTGTTTCGTGAGGAGTTCTGCATAAATCAAATTATGCCTTCAATTCAGCATTCACTGTTTGATAAATGCTTATTACGTGAAAGGTTCAGGCCTAGGTTTTTGGGGAACTGAAAGATGAATAAAATGGCCCCTTCTTTCTAAAAGTTTACAGTCTAAAGTAGGAGACAGAATAGATACACAAGTAACTATCATACCATGTAGAGAATAAAACACGTTTTAAGAAAGACCCATTCAGGGGCGCCTGGGTGGCTCAGTGGATTAAGCTTCTGCCTTTGGCTCAGGTCATGATCTCAGGGTCCTGGGATTGAGCCCGCATTGGGCTCTCTGCTCAGCGGGGAGCCTGCTTCCCCGCCCTCTGCCTGCCTCTCTGCCTACTTGTGATCTTTCTCTGTCAAATAAATAAATAAAATCTTAAAAAAGAAAGAAAGAAAGAAGGAAGGAAGGAAGGAAAGAAAGAAAAAAAGAAGGAAAGAAAGAAAGACCCATTCAGAACAAAGAGAACTGGAAAGAAGACATTTTTACAGGTAGAGAATGAGAAAAACACTTTGTACAGGAATGAAATTATTTTTGGATCTTGAAGAATAGTAGAAGAGACAGAGGCCACTCAAGACACAATGGAAGGAACAAAGGCACCCAGAGCAGCAGGGAGAGGGAGAACGCGGCTAAGGAAATGAGGCTGCAGAGAGGAAGACACTACAGATGACCTTTGAACAACATATGGGTTGGAGCCTCAACACCTGAAGAACTGAAAATCTGCGTACGCTTTTGACTCCCCCAAAGCCTGGCCTTTAATAGCCTATTATTGGCCAGAAAACTTACTCATAACAGTCAAATGAACACTTACTTTGTATGTTGGATGGATTACATACTGCATTTTTACAGTAAAGCAAACTAAAGAAAAGAAAATGTTATTAATAACATCACAGGGAAGACAGGATACATTTATAATACTGTATTATATTTATCGGGGGAAAAAAATCCACAGAGGTGGACTGGCGCCATTCAAACCTGTGTTGTTCAAGGGTCCACTGTAATGCCAGAAAGAAAGTAGTGGCAGATTAGGGAGAGCCTAGACTGTAGGACAAGAAATTAATATTAGGGGCACCTGGGTGGCTCAGTCATTAAGGATCTGTCTTCAGCTCACGTCATGATCCCAGGATCCCAGGATCGGGCTCCCTGCTCGGTGGGAGCCTGCTTCTCCCCCTCCCACTCCTCCTGCTTATGTTTTTTCTCTCTCAATATGTCTCTCTCTGTCAAATAAATAAATAAAATCTTTTTTAAAAATTGATACTAATCAGAAAAGATGAACCCAGAAAGCCCTACAGGATATGTAAGTTATACTGGACACACTGTCCGAGCAGGGATTATATAAATAAATAGCCATTAACTGTACTTCTGGACAAATGGATAATAGAGTAGGCTTTATTCAGGGAATTGGGTTATGATCTGTTTTATAATGACTAAAGGCATTGAGTGGATTTAAAGTGGGACCACAACACCCTGAACGAGTGCACCTAAAACCAAACGCCATGTGCACGATTATGCTGCTGCGAAGGTGATGAGAATCTAATTGGTAAATTCAAACTGAGAAAAGAGCAAATTTGAGGACTGGAAAGTTCCTGGAATGCAGAGAAACTGATTATGTAACTTGACTCTATGGTTTTAAAATTATTGTTTAGGTTTACTGAAAAAAACAGAATAACAATTATTCAAGTAACTAGCCACTTAGTAGCTGAGCAGTCAAGACTGACACAATGAAAATGAAAATACTTCATCGTGTGGCCAGCAGATGGCACTTGTCACTCGGTTTAGGAAACAGCAAGTACAGAGGCATGAACTTGAAAGTGGAGCGAGGAAAAGATTATTCATTCATCCCTTTGGAAAGGAGAATGAGTGGAATGGGCTGTTTTGGAAGCACAATTTATAGAGAGGGTGTCGGGTTGCCGACACAGTTTATCAATTACATCTTGAATTTGAGCTCTCCTGTTAGGTTACTGAACTTCAGTATTTTCCTTAACAAATAGGTTTTGCAATGTATTGGTTTGTTGCCTTTGTAAATGTTCTTAGGTCCTTTTATGTCTGTTTATCCTTATGAGACTGAGCAGATCCTTGCTGAAATTAGACAAAAAGGAAACAAATTCCAACTTCACCATTTAAAAATGTGTGATTGATTCAAGTTATTTAGCGTCTTTGAACTTTGCTTTCCTCTTTTGCTATAATTAATATAGCTGTTCTGTTGCAGCGATTTCATAAAATACCATCTGTGGAAATGACAGCTCTGGACCTCACTGCCTCATTTACTCCTGGGAAGGAGAGGGGACCCGATCTAACCACGGATCTTAGTGGTTACCTCTCTTACCAGAACTTCCTGAGTGAGTCTTCCTGACTCACTGCAAGCATTGTCTAACCAGGGAATCAGGTAGGCGCTGCTTCTAAGAGTTAGTCACTCGACACAGCAGGTGGGCGTGTGAGGAGTGGAAAAGAGACTATAGTTGCCATCGCCACATATTACCACCATAATACTATCTCTGCTACCATTATTTGATCCCTCCTGCTTGTCCATAACACAAAGCCCAGAGCCACAGAATCTAAGATCCAGAAAGGTCTTTGATGAACCTAGTCAATTTTTCATTTTTCTAGACCAGGATGCTTTCAGCCATGAAAGATGAAATACGAGAAAGAAAGAAATGGGATATGCAGACTTAGGTCATTTTTATATTTGTTTCCCAGTCTAGTCAATGGATAAGTAAGCAGGCACTGGTAGAGGGAGGCAGGGAGAGAGAACAAGAGGGGGCAGACCATAATTCCATGGCAAGCACCTTATTATTTCCGGATATGGGAGAATGGGCACCACCAACAGACATAGTGAATCATGGTCACATGCTAGCCAGCTCCTGATTTTCCAGTGGCATCTACTCTACACTTGAATCATGTCTGCATTGTACCTGAAGGGCACTAATGCCCTATTTTCCTGCCTTTCCCAGCCCTGCCTGTGTCGTATTCTGACAGAACTTCTTTTAAAAGGCAGTCAGGAAAAAAAGCAAATTCACAATGAATATTGGATGATTTTGAGTCTTGTTTCTGGCATCAGGCAGCTATCACCAAAATGCAGTTTTTGAATATTTTCATGGGTTATTTTTGTGAAAGGGGAATTGAGGTCACCTTCCAGAGGTCATCTATTCAACAATTACCATATTTTATAACGAGCTACGCGGTCTTTAAAAAAGAGACATGTCACACAGATGCTAAGTCTATTTTTTAAAATACATAAGTTTAACATATAATTTAAAGGATTGGCATCCTGAAGGAACAAGTCAGTGCTGATCTCCAAGTCTTCTTTTATGTTTTTCTCACCTAGATGCCTGCCCTGTCATTTCCCCTAATTCTCTGAAATAGACTTCAAGACACAAGCTAAGTGCCACTTCTTCTGCGAACCCTTTTTTTGAATAAAGCTGCCCTCACTCACTTTGTGTCATAAACTTCTCTAGTGGTTTCAGTTGTGATCAGATAGATACTGAACTAGTATCATGTGGCGGTGGTCGCTAATTTTCAAATAGCTATTAGGCTTGGTCCAGGAAAGGACTGTTTATTATCTGAGTGCGTGTTCTATTTATTGGCCCAACAACTACTGAATACCTACTGCTTGCCAGGCACTGTGTTAGGTAACAGATTTACAGTGAACAAGACCAAGACCATCTCTGCTTTCAAAGAGCTCACACTGTGGTATGAGAGTCACTTCATCTTCCCCACAATGCCTGGCAGGGGAGAGACCCAAAAGTAAGTATGTGATCAATGACCTCCTTAAAGTTAACTGGTTGGCCATGGTTGGTGAACTCTAAACAAAGCTTTCCTTGAGGACCACAGAATTAGGGTCAGTTAAGGGAAGTACTAAAAGGGAGTTAAAAATGCTAGCATTACCTACCTTCACAAAAGGGGGCAAGGAAGGAGGGGGAGGATTCCTCGGTTCTTTGAACTGATGGGAGCAAGTCTCTAGGCAGGGACTGCTAACCTTCTTTGTTTACACATCAAACAGACTAAATCTATAAACCTGGCTTATGAAATTCTTATGAAAAACTCAACTATCAAGAAAAAATAAGCAGAATGGATGGTCCAAATAGGTTACCCTAAGAGCTACCCTCAAAATCTCTACCTTAGTAAGGAATAAAACACCCAATACTAAACAAACAAAAAGATAATCAAGACTTTGTGATTGGCACATCCGAGGGTCAGCTCTGACCTCCACAGGAAAGAAAAAAGCATTCAGAGACTGCAATAAAGGCAGCGGCACTTCAGGAGACGCTGTGTGCCTTCACAAATCTACAGAGAGTGGCTAACAAGAATGAAGACATTCCATGTTGGAAAGATCAGACTTTACCTGCTTGTCAATTAAAGAAACTGCGGGCTAAGATATCCTTACTTCTGACCTCTGTTATCAAACCCATGACTAGAAGCTCTAAGAACTATAGACAGTTTCAACAGTTTGGGGGGATGGGGAATGCTTCTGAGAATGTGTTTGCAAAGTGACTCTCAGTGTCTTCCCCAGAGACTCCAGACTAAAACAGAGGGTCAGATTTCCTTGGTTGTGACCCCAAGTGGTGGCTGACTTGCATGGCAGATCCCTAGCAAAATGGGAGGGGCAAGAAGATGAAATGAGGTAGAGAAGAAAGTTGATCTTCTAAAAGCACGGGAATACAACTAATACAACTAATACAACTAATAATAATAAGGTAGTAAGCTGGAGAATCTATTCTTGCTCCATAAGAGAATTTGCTATTCAAGTATTTTATTTCCTGACATTTACAGAGGAGTCAACACATTTGGACATATGCTGCTGACCTCCTCAAGTTCTATTTGAGGAAGCTGACAGGCTGTCCAATTTAAAAGTGCTGAATTTGGGTATTAAATCTATAAAGTAAACAGAGATCTAATTACTTCATTAGTTAAGAGATTAAAATAATATTTCTCCATACCACTTTTTCTTTCCCTTGAAACCACGGTTACTTATATTTATGGATAGTTACGTTTTATTTATTGAATTTTCTTAACAATTAAGTGACACTGAATTTATGTATAAATAGGCTAATTTTTTTAAAGATTATTCATTTATTTATTTATTTGACAGAGATCACAAGTAGGGCAGAGAGGCAGGCAGAGAGAGGGGAGGGGAGAAGCAGGCTCCCCAGTGAGCAGAGAGCCTGATTCGGGGCTTGATCCCAGGACCCTGGGATCATGACCTGAGCCGAAGGCAGAGGCTTTAACCCACTGAGCCACCCAGGTGCCCCAATAGGCTAATATTTTTTATTTTTTATTTTTATTTATTTTTTTTAAAGATTTTGTTTTATTTATTTGACAGACAGAGATCACAAGTAGGCAGAGAGGCAGGAAGAGAGAGAGAGAGGAAGGGAAGCAGGCTCCCTGCTAAGCAGAGAGCCCGACTCGGGGCTCGATCCCAGGACCCCGGGATCACGACCCGAGCTGAAGGCAGAGGCTTAACCCACTGAGCCACCCAGGCGCCCTAGGCTAATAATTTTTAAAAGAACAACTCTTCACCTCAAAAATCCACCCTCATGGAAGAAGCCCAATGAAACAAAAAGAGCCTACCCTGTGGAAACATACAGACTTATGTCCCAGTCTTGACCAAGTCATCCATACGAAACCCTCTGTGCCTCTGCAGCCTGGAAATAAATCCCCCTATTCCTTTCATTCACTATTGTGTAGATGGGCTTAAATATGACAGGTAGTTTTTCATTTTTGTTTTTGTTTTAACTCTCCTTCCTTCCTAAGCCCCTGGGGCACTTGTGCCTGTCTCTAGAGTAGTCTTTAGAGTCAAAATTAAAAGAATGTGACAAAAAAGGATGGAAAAAAGAAGCTACACAACTTATAAGGGTAAAGCACATTAATTGCTTCACACACATAAAATCAAGAGCTCTAGAGTTCTAGTAGATTCTGGAAAGAATAACAGCTCACCTGTGGCTGTGGGTCTGCCAGTCGACTATGATACCTTTGGACCACCTCTTGAAGTTGTTTTTCTTTCTCAGTTTTCAATGGTGACACCGAACTCATGGTGCCCAGAGGGATGGAAGGGAGGCGTTCAGCCTGATGACAACTTTAGAATCAATAGGAGACAGCGTCAGGAGGAAATATAAAACTCTGTCTATACAAGATGTTTTACTTCTATAAACAGATACTCTTTATGCCTTATATCCAAAATTTGAATATAAAGGAGGAACAGTGTATATCAATGACTTGAGGAAATACAAGACACTAAATCGCCAGTTCACATGGAAAAGAGCTTAAGGGAGAATGTGGAGGGTGGTCTACTTCCAAGAATGGGAGAATATATTCATTCTTTTACAACTGCTTCATTTACCCTGAAAGATCATGAAATGAAGTCTTTTGCAAAAATGCTTTTAGATATTGAAGCTTATCTCATTATTGCCATTTTTTTGTTCCCAAAAAATGTCAGGTAGGGATCTATATGTCTCCTCAAGGACACCAAATAATTCTGCTTCTGGATCCACCGTGAAGGCTGACTGTGAAGAGCAGGGACCCTTGGGATGGGGTGTCATGCTCAGTGACAGGCTTATGGGTCACCGTGCTGCTGGCAGCCCTTCTTCATGGAGTAGCCCCAGGATCGGGCTGTAGCAGGCACACATCCTTCCCTCCCATGTTGCTAGCAGCCACTGCGCTTCCCAGTCTTATTGCTGTGCTGTTTCAACACATGTACTATATAATCAAGCTGAACTGTATGTAGATGGACAGTAAGTGGACTGTGAATGAAAGCCTCCCTCCTTATAGTCACATAAAATACTAATGACTTTTGAAACATATGGCTCATGAGGTTGGGGGTCCTGTATTTCCCCCTACTTTTGGTTCCATGGCTATGTTCTGGGGAGCTGTGTTAGCCAAACAAACAAAAAATTGAGATATTATATTGTCTCCCCTGGTATCGAGGCTTGTTAAAGATAAGAAGTTCAGCTCCCCATGGGTGTGGCTCGATTCAGGGTAAGGCTGGGAATGTTCTAGAGTGGAGCAAAATGTCAGGGTCGATTTGAAGAGCCTGCTTTACACGAGGGTTTTTCTATTATTGACCGGAACCCAAAGGAGGGGGCAAAGTTTGTGTAAAATAAATGTGTTGTTAAGCTAGGACAGAGAGGAGGAGGTTGAGACTAGAAAGATGGCCTTCTCCCTTCTGAACCAGTGCAGGAAAGCAAAGCAGATCAAACTCATGATTTCTTTTCTTCCAGGCTACAGGGTGTTTTTCCCTTCCCCATAGCAAAAGAGGAGAGTGAGGAGCTACAATCACATTCAAGTACGACTGAAAAAACACTTAATTCCGGGGCGCCTGGGTGGCTCAGTGGGTTAAAGCCTCTGCCTTTGGCTCAGGTCATGATCCCAGGGTCCTGGGATGGAGCCCCACATTGGGCTCTCTGTTCCTCGGGGAGCCTGCTTCCTCCTCTCTCTGCCTGCCTCTCTGCCTACTTGTGATCTCTGTCTGTCAAGTAAATAAATAAAATCTTAAAAAAAACCCAACACTTACTTCCACCCACATGGTATTGGTTGTTATTGTTACTTTAAAAAAAAAAGAGGGTAGAGAAACCAATCAGGGGGCATCAACTATAAATATAGCCACCTGCAGTATTGATTCGAAGACCATGGGTGGTACCTATTTCATTTGAGAAAATGAACATTAACTTAAAAACATTAAGTTTTAATTCAGAAGAGAGAAACCTCAAGGATTTTAATCAAACACAATCCATTCAATGATCTTTAAAGATTTAGCTTGCAGTATGACCCATGGATATTTTAAACATTGTTTTCAGGCTTTTTTGGTTCAAGCGAATGATAAGCATCACTTTTCCCCTGCTGGTGGTCCCTATTTCCAAATGCAGATAAATGCATAGCATGAATGTAATGGAAGTCTATGGGTATCTATTTCTCAGGTACTGTGATAAAAAATGTCTAGCCTCCCTCTGTGTTTAAAGTGGAAAAGAAAAAGATGCTCTGGTGGTCCAAAGAAGAATGGCTTCATTTTACCCTGCCTGGGTGACCAGCTCGGAACACTACCATTTATAAAATGGTGCATTTTGTCACCAGAGCATATGACCGGCATGAGGCTTCCTGAAATGTAAAAGGAGGGCTTCAGAATCTAAAAAACAAAACAAATGAGTACACAAATAAAAGGCAGACTCAGCCTTCTAAATACAGAGGTTGCCAGAGGGAAAGGGGTGGGAGGGTAGGCCAAAGGAGGGAAGGGGGACAGGTGACACAGGCTTCCAGCTATGGAATGAGCAGGTCACAGGATAAAAGGCACAGCACTAGGAATACAGTGGGTGATATTGTAATAGCATTTGCATGGTGACAGACGGAGCTTCCCTGGCGGTGAGCACAGCCCGACATATACAGATGTTGAATCACTGTGTTGTACACCTGAAACTAATGTAACACTGTGTATCAACTATAGTCCAATAAAAAAATTTTAGAGAGCATGCCTTCAGAGAGTGGGTGTGATAAAGCACCAAGAGTACAGGTTTGCATCCAAAGGCTTGGCTTCAAGCCTCAGCTCTAGGGAGGCATCATGGACAAGTCACTGGGCTTCTCCTGCCCTCACTGTTTCCTCCTCTGAGAAATGATGCAAGTTCATATGTTATGGTAAAGAGGAGATGAGATGACATACGTAATTGCTATGTAAGAGACAGCTGTTATTACGTTTCCTGCTAAGTTCTGGTTACGCAAACATGTTCATTTAAATGCCGTTCATTGGCATTAACCCTGCTGACAATTTGCAATTAACCGCTCACAATAACACTCTACTTTCTGTAAATACAGACAATGCCATGTTTTTACCCCATTACTCAGGCCTTCCATTCACCGAATGTTGCCTAATAACTATACGTACTTCTCATCACTTTCATACACCAATTTTATGGGATTCTATCCAAATCAAATGGCATAAGGTTTTGCTATTTCAGGACGTGTTCTCAAAGTACACAGGGTCCATCCTACCATACTGAACCAGAGCCGTTAATGACCTCTAAAAAAGGAAGTGTCAACTCTCAAGTAATTGCCCTCGTAATCAGGAGCTTTTCTTTACACGGCCCCTAAATTGCTTGCTATCATATTAAGCATATTTTTGGGTCCTAATCTTTTCAGCGGAAATGAAATACGCATGGTCAAAATCATGTCATTATATTTCAAGAATCAAGGACTTAAATTATTAAGACAACTTTGCATTTTAAGCTTTGAAGGACCATCCATTTTCTGTTGATGTGGCTAAATTTCTCTTGCCTGTCATCACTAGTGGCATCATTTGGATGTATAAAAGAGCCAGGACTGATGCTTTGAAATTAATTTTGCAATGCTCTGTGATGACATCATCACTTTTCAGGGAGGAAAGGTTGAGAATGTGCCAATTTGCCAATTCAAAGACATTGGTAAGCTGGAGGTAGGGAAAACCATAGAGGATAGATATCAGTTCTGTGGGTTCAAGAATGCCCAAGACTGGGCTAAGAAGTCACAGATATAGGTTAGATCTGTAGAAAGCGACCTAGAAGCTCCCAGTAACCAGGAACTTAGTAAATTTAGTAAACTGTCTTTCTAAGGGGCTCAGCTGGACCCAGAGAAGACACAAAAGATACTATGATTACACCCCATTCTAAGTGATAGAAAGCCAAGTTAAAGAAAGGTTATGTCACCTATCCAAGATCTCACAGCTAATGGAGCCAGAGGAGTCAAACACAGGCAGTCTGGCCCCACCAGAGTCAGAACTCTAAACACTATCCTAATGCTGCAGGAAAAGTTCTTAGCTCATAGGAAGGGATCAATATGAGTAACTCTTCTTAATATTAAAACCAAGCCAACTCTTGGATCCTATGTGGGAGATGCTTAAGTTTCAAGCCAGGGCTGGAACTCAGGAGTCAGAGATCTTGGCCAGTAGCCTCATGAACAGGTTTCTTAGCCCCCATCAGGCTTCAATTTTCATTCTCTTAAATGAAGGAGTGAGGCTAGATCAGTAATTTATAATCATGGCTCCCTGGAGCTCTACGCTTTTTGCAGAGAGTACAGAAGAGAAATGAGAAGTGGAGTCTCAGGCCCTCAGATTCCCAGCTTCCAATTTCATCAGGAAAGTTCTGCATTTATCTTATGTATTTGGGGTTTGAACAAATTTTATTTGGGGAAAACAGATTCTGCTGCAAACCAAAAAAAATGAGACTAGAAAGCTCTCGGCCATAAGGAATCTAAGAGCCCTTACCACCTCTGCTATTTTCCTTAGTCTCTAAATATGGTAACTTGGGGACTCCAGGTAGCAAGGGTAGTAGCAGCAGTTTCTAAATGTTGAGGTGTGTGTGTGTGTGTGTGTGTGTGTGTTTTAATTTTCCCCCTTTTTTTTTAAGGGTTGGATAAGGAGTTATTACTCTAATGTCTGCATTAGCAATATTAATCAACTTATCCAGGCCAAAGAACTTAGAAAAAACTCCATGGAGAAGCAACGTTTGATTCAGGGGTGGCTTCATTAAAGGGAGATACTCATTCTTTCTCTCCCCAAGGAAAATAATGTAAGTCTAAAGGGCCTATAGTAACAGTGACATTCATCAATACTTAATCGGTCTTTTTCCTGTTTTAGCCTGAAGTTCTTCCTCTAAGAGCACAAAACAATGAAATCAATATGTGACTTAAATAGAAAAAGCACATGGTCTAACAGGTTAGTGCCCCTGGAGACACCCTCTGGATAAGGCTCCTTTACAATAAGGCCGTATGTTGTGTGAAAATGAACTAGAAGGCAGGATTCCAACAGTGGGTCATCGTCTCCTGCCGGTAGAAGCACAGAGCTGCACATCCCAAAGTTTGCAAATAGTTACATGCAGGTCTCCTTTATCTTGATGGAAAAGCACACTAGCAGAGTATCTTTCCACAGGTGGCAAGGAGCTAGAAAGAGTTCACAGGGATGGCTGCTATTTAGCTAAAATGTATCTATCGCTGACATTTTCCAGTTTCACACATATGCATTTTGGGAATTAAAAATGGATAGTGAATTTAAGAAAACTATCAAAAACTACCTGTTTTCCAAGAGGTTAGGATTATTAGCACAAATCCAGAGGTCAAAAAATTCTTTTTCCTGGTAAGTAATAGAAGAAGGCAAGACTCTCCATTTAAGGCAAAGATCTGATAATAAAAACAAAAATCACAGACAAGAAAGAGCAGTCATAAGGAACGTAGCAAGTAACATACTAGATTGCACATACCAAAAGTATGATGTATCTTTCGATCCAGAGACAAGTGAATCCATGATCACGTACCTTTATATCTGATGGTACAACTAGTCTGGGATTCTATGAGCTACCCCAAGACACTGCCAACAAACTGTTGTTAATTATCGTTGTTGTTATCACTTAAGTTCTTCCCAATTGGCTCCTGCTCCTTTCAGCCAGAAGAATGTTGCTAATAGGTCTCCACCTCTTCTTGAACCACAGGAAGACTTCTAGTGACTCGACTCTTCAATTTTCTCTGACCTACGATCCCTCTGCTGCCAATACCACTTTCTGTCTTCAACCACATGACTACCATAACAAGGAAAATAAAGCTCTCTGCCCATTTACACAGTTCCTCACTCTGCACCTGTCTCCTGCTCTTACCCCACCCTCCAGCCTACGGTTTCTGACTTCTTTTGTCTGTTTCTTCCTGTCACTCCTTCTCTGCCTGTAGAACCAAAGCACTCCAGTCTCTCCAGGTTATTCTCAACTCTAATCCTGAATTCTATCCACATACACAGGTAATGGATCTTAGGTAAATATTCTCTGTTCATCTAAGATCGAGGCAGTATCCACATTGGTTAAGAACACAATGTTCAAGTCACAGTGGCTAAGAACTGGAATAGCTCTACCAGTTACTACCTCTATGATCTTGGACAAAGTACTTGTCTATGCTTCAGTATCATCATCTGTAAAAAGCAATTAATAGGGATGCCTGGGTGGCTCAGTTGGTTAGCGGCTGCCTTCGGCTCAGGTCATGATCCCAGCATCCTGGGATAGAGTCCCACATCGGGCTCCTTGCTCGGCAGGGAGCCTGCTTCTCCCTCTCCCTCTGCCTGCCACTCTGCCTGTGCTTGCTTGCTCTCTCTCTCTGACAAATAAATAAATATAATCTTTAAAAAAAAGCAATTAATATTGGCACTTATCCAAAAGGATCATTGAGGATTAAATGACATAATAATGATAAAAGCCAACATTGCTAGGCAATATTCGTGATGGTAAATTTGATGTGTCAGTTCGACTGGTCCATAGGGTACCCAGATATCTCGTCAAACATTATTCTGAGTGTGTCTGTGAGAGTGTTTTGGATAAGAACATTTGCACTGATAGACAGTAAAGATTATCTTCCCTAACATGGATGGGCCTCATCTAGTCAGCTGAAGGCCTGAATAGACACAAAAAAAGGCTTACCGTCCTTTAAGTAAGGTTTCCGTCCTGTCTTAAGCTGAGACATCAGTTTTTTTCCTGCCTTTAGACTCAAACTACAAGGTCAGCAATTCTTGAGTATCAAGCCTTTCAACATTCAGACTGGAACTGTATCACCAGGTCTCCCGATTCTCAGGCCTTCAGACTCAAACTGGATTAAGCCAGTGGCTCTCCTGGGTCTCCAGCTTGCTGACTGCAGGTCTCAAGATTCTTTAGCCTCCTTAATCATGTGACCCAGTTCTCCAGAATTAATATCTATCTGTCTGACCATTCATCCATCCATCTTTTTTCTTCTGTCTCTCTGGAGAACCCTAATACACCATCTTAAGCACTTAGTAAACTTCACATGTGTTCATTCATTTTCTCACAAAACTGTACAATGCAGCTACAAATACTAACCCCGTTTTGTAAATCTGAAAACTGAGGTTTACGGAATTTAAGGAATTTGCACTATTTCATACAGCTCTAGGATACTGGAAATTGGATTCTGGCAGTACCCGGCACTCATCAAAAACACACAGTAACTTTTAGCCATTATTGTTATCAACCAAGAGGTTGTTGCATATTGTTGCATCATCAGTTTCCTTAATTATTCCTTCTAAGTGTGTGGCGTGTATGTTCCTCTGAAATCGCACAGCCATGCCTTTCTTTGGACATTTATAGTTTCTCCCCTGGATCCTGGATGATGCCAGGTGGTCTCTTCACAGGTCTGACCTCAACCTTGGCGCTAGGCCTACTCCAAATCATCCTGGACTGAGCTGCCAGAGCTACCTTACCACAAGTTACATATGACACTCAGGTCTTCTTTGGACCACCCCAGGGACAATATGGGACAAGTGTTCCCTGGGCACAGTGTAAGTAACTACAGAATTTTGCACACTATTGTGTACTTTTTTGTTTGCCTGGCTGCCTTCCCCACTGGATGGCAGATTCCTTGCAGACAGTAAAGAGCATCTTTAATTCTATAACTCTTTATATAGTGGCTAGAAGATGGATGAGAGGCACATGAACCTAAGTGCTGAATGCCTCAGTAATGTTGTTCTCCTACTGAAAAACCCCCAAAGCCTCATCATTACTTATCAAAGTAAAAAGTCCATACTCTGGCATTCGAGGACCTCTAATAGGTTTACTCAACCTGAACACTCTTATCTTTTATTATTCATTCATCATTCATTCAGTAGTCAATTACTAAGCACTATATATTTAACACAGTTCCAGGTATTAAAATTTTTAAAAAATAACTGCTTCTATTATTCTATCACAAAAATTTTAGCTAAAGTACACACTTGATATTCACACATACTCTCCACTACTCCACCTCTCAAAATTCTATCTTTGAGAGACAAAGAGGAAGATGACGGCATAGGTGAAGGAACACAGGTTCCCCTCATTCCACAAAGACTGCTAGATAACTGTCACATTACCCTAAATATCCCAGACCTGAAGACTGGCAGGACAAACTCCACAACTAAAGGGAGAGAAGAGGCCACATCGATGAAGATACTTCTGTCATGAGGCTTGACCTCAACTCTGTCTTTTTTTGAAAACTCAAGTAACTTTACCCTTCTTTGACCTCATTTACCTTATTTTCATCTCTATTACAATTAGTTTCACGTGTTTCTGAACCTTTCCTAGGACCTTAACCTTGAAAGCAAGCACCCTGTCCCATTCACATCCCTCTCACAACCCATTTTTTAGCACAATGACTTGCTATTGGGACCACACTAAATGTTTGCTGATTGGAATGGAATTCAAGACTCACCACACTGAATGATGAATGGGATGGCCATGGCTTGTCGTCTTTGATACTGAACAGAATCTAAAGATTTCTCCTTGTCCTTGTCATTCTGGTATCCAAATTCATTCCAAAACAATGTTAGATTTCTGTTACCTAAAAAAAAAAAAAAGGCAGGCAAAATATAATGAAAGAAAATTAAATCAATAAGATTAAGATATAAGCAAAATTTTAATATAAGCACATGTACATACAATATGATCTCAACTATGTAAAAACTACTACATATACAAAAATAAATACAAATATTAATATTAGTATTAGTTTTCTCCGAGTATGGGTGAAATCTTCTGCTTTATATTTGCATTTTCCAAACTATATATAATAAATATATGATTGTAATATTTGTATAACAAAATTAAACACAACAGCAGTTATAAAAATATATACATATTGCAATAAACTACATATACAGGTAAAACTTTTTTCTTAAATTCTCCAAGAAGCGATTGTACTGATTAAACTTAAAGGCCACCCTTCAGGCTATTGATACAGATATTTATCATCTTGTCTTACAGCCGGTTTCTTCACCATTATTTTATCTCTGGTCCCCTTCCCTCTAGTGTTTTATACCCTACCCTTGCCCCAGATTCTATACTGCCTCCTTGCTTAGAAATCGCACTTGTCATGGAGGACCACTAGGAGCCCTTCTTAAGAGGCTGTGATCTTATCCTTTGATCCAACAATAGTGCTGCTAAGACTCCCCTACAAACTTACAAAACAAAGACTATATATATCATAATACTGTTTGAATAACAAAAGAAAGAAAAAGGAAACAACATAAAAACCTAAAATAGGAAACTGATAAATTCTATTTCTGAACAAGGGATACTAGGCAACCTTTAAAATGGGTAGTTAGAGCTAAATGCATAGTTGTGTCAAGACCTCTTGGATAGAGTGTTAATGATATTTTTTTAAAAAAGATATGAAACAAACAGAAAGATATGAAACAGAATACCTAGTACAGTCAATTTTTAACTTATAAAAAGCTTATACATATACAATTTTGATGGCTATGACTTCCTACTCCTGAAAGGAAATAACAGAAAGTTTTAATAGTGGATGTCATTGGAGAGAGAAAGAATCCGAGAAGAAGGTTGGGGGGAAGACATTTTCACTTTTCATTTTTTTACCTTTTGAACACTTAGAATATTTTTACACGTGCATGTATTACTTTAAAAACATTTAAAAAAAAAAGAATCCAAGTTTACCATTCTGTCCAATATGGTAACCACCACACATGGCTGCTGAGTACTTGAAAAGTGGCGGATATAAAACATTTCACCAATGTGCAAAGTCAAACAGTGAGAATCTAACACATATACCTTGGAAATGAAGTATATGCAGTAGGACCAGCCTTACATCAACCTTAACATATAACTGTATAACCCACGCAAACTACAAATAAACATCCTCATACCTTACGATTCCTGTTAAAATTTAGGTTCAGAATGCTTTGTGACATTAAGCCCAGGAAGGAAGGAACTCCATCTTCAAAAGGAAGTATGAAATCAGGCCAGGTTGAAAGCTGCACCCACAAATTTCCAGCTCTTCACCCTATCTCTTCACAAAACTCCTAGTAGCTCTCCCAACAAATTTCCCTTTGGACTCTGCTTCTTGAGATTCTCTCAACTCAAAGTTTTGCCTTTCAGCTAATTGCTCAGCCTTTAGTCTTGGCCCAGCCCCGACTCTTACTTCTTCACTGCACACCAGAGCCTGAAATATTCTTTGGTGTATGGACAGGGCTTGTGAGACCTCATCCTCTGATTTCCACATGAACTACTCCATTCTTACTGTGTCAAAGTAAAAGGTGCTACAGATTAGAGTCAGGTGGCTTAGACTGTTGTCTTTTCCACATGTTAGTTTTATAACAATGGGAAGCTACTGAATTTTCTTATAAAGTGTTTACAATAACTCGCCTTACAGGGTTATCATAAAGAATAAATATGAAGGTATATTAAAAACTATAGCACTCTGCAGAAATTAAAGTTGCTGCTGTATTATATTTATCCTTTCTTTAAATATTGCTTCCCCAAGGATACTGTACCTTTTCAAAGGAGGAACTGTGCTTTATAACTTTGCATGCCCTCAATACGGAGCTCAGCATCCAGCATCTAACAAGCCCTCAAAAAATGTTGCTGCTAATCTTGACAAACTACCTTATTAATGTGCTGTGTGGGTTAAAATGAAGGTGAAATCATGTCTTTCCATGAAACATTAACTAAACACAGTTAACACAACCCACCTAACTTCTAAAACAAATATCAACTGTGAACCCCAACATAAATACCCTAAGGGTGGTTAAATTACTAGGATGTTAGAAGCACAGATACATAAGTCTCATGAGTGGGATGATCCCTGCTCTGTGATCAAACCACACTTTAACTCTTACACATTACATTTTAGCTTACTATATGCCTCCTTTTCCCTCTAGATAGTGAAATCCTTAAACAGAGTGGCTATGTTAGAATCTTGTTTCCAGAGGCTGACACACAGAGCTTAATGTTTACTTGTAAGACTAAACAATACTAAAGAATGGCTACTGAAGTAGAAGAGAGGATATTCAGTAGCTCAAAACATCAAGAGCAGTCCTGGTAGAAGATATTACACTATTAAAAGCAGATGTCAGGACAAAGAAAACAACCAGAGTTGTTCACTGTGGGGGTCAGAAACAGCTTTTTCTAACTGTCAAGAGAAATTCAACTTTGTTTCTCCAGATAGAAACAACTCCAACATGCACAACTTACAACATGTTATTAAAACAAATTTCCAAGAACTGGACCCTGAAGACTAGGCAGATGCTTCAGTAAGTGGATAAGTAAGCCAGAGGGATAGCAGCAGGAGCAAACATATCATGCCAGTTTCTATTTTCTTTTATGTATTACTCAGTCTATAGACATGTATACAGATAACCTGAAAAAAGTCCTCCCATACAAGGGAAGCTCCATCAGGTTATCAGTGGATTTTTCAGCAGAAACTTTGCAAATCAAGAGTGTGGAATGATATAATCAAAGTGCTCTAAAAAAAAACCAAAACCAAAAACAAAAAAACTGACAACAAGACCACCACCACCTGTCAACCCAAAATAATTTAGCCTGCAAATATGTCCTTCAGAAGTTAAGAAGACACAAAGAATTCCTCAAGCAAAAACTAAGGTTTTTCATTACCACTAGACCTACCTTACAAGAAATGCTATATGGAATTCTTTAAGCTGAAATGAAAGGATACTAATTAGTAACTTGAAAACATAAAAGTGTAAGATTCACTGGTAAAAGTAAGTATATCATCAGATTCAGAATGGTGTAATACTATAACAGTGGTGTATGACTCATTTACCTGTAATATAAAGGTTAAGACAAAAGTATTAAAAATAAGTATAGCTATAATAATTTCTTATTATATATTATATATATATAGTGGATATATAATATTAAAAATGTCAATTGTGAAATACAAAACAGAATGTTTGTGGGGAAAGAGAGTAACGATGTAGAGCTTTTGTATGAGATTGAAGTTAACCTGTCATAAACTTAAAATAGGCTATTATAACTAAAGCATGATTTATGCAAGCCTCATAGTAACCACAAAGCAAAACCTAGGATAAACAAAGTAAAACAAAACAAACGATAAAGCAAAACAAAAGATAAAGAGAAAGGATTCACAGCATTACACTACAGAAAATCATATTGCAAAGGAAGACAGCAAGAAAGGAAGTAACAAAGGAACTAAAAAAACAGCAATTAAAACATTAAGATAGCAAAAATAAGTCCTTATCTATCAATAATTATGTTAAATGTAAATGGATTAAATTATCTAATCAAAAACATAAAGTGGCTGAGTAGATTAAAAAAACAAGACCTAACTATATGCTGACTATAGTCACTCACTTATAGACACTCACTTCAGCTTTAAGGCTATACATAAGCTCAAACTGAAGAAATGAAAAAGATATCCTATGCAAATAGAAACCAAAAGAGAGTAAGAATAGCTATACTGATATCAGACAAAATACACTCTAACCCAAAAAGCACAACAAGAGATAAAGGAAGTCATTTTATAATGGTAAAGGAGTCAATTCATCAATAGGAAATAACAATTACAGATATGTATATATACCCCAAATCAGAGTATACCTAAATATATTAAACCTAATTAAACCTAAATATACCTAAATATATTAAACAAATCTTAACAAACCTGAAGGCAGAATAAATGAGTACAGTAATAGTAGGAAACTTCATTAACCCACTTTCAACAATGGATAGATTAATCACAGAGAAAAATTATGAGGAAATACTATACGTGAATCATACTTTAGAGCAAAATGGACCTAAGAGACACACAATATTTCACCCCAAAGCAGCAGCATACACATTCTTCTCAAAACACATGGAACATTCTTTGGGACAGATCATGTTATACCACAAACAAGTCTTGACAAATTTCCAAATACTAAAATCATTATCAAATATCTTTCAGGCTATAATAGTATAAACTAGAAATCAATAGTAGGAGAAAAGATGAAAAATTCAAAACAGGCAAAAATTAAATAATATACTCTTAAATAACCAATGGGTCAAAGAGGAACTCAAAAGATAAATTTAAAAATATGTTAAGATAAATGAAAGTAGAAACAACATATCAAAACTTAACAGATACAATAAAAGCAGTTCTAGGAGGAAAGTTCATAGTGATTAATACTGACATTAAGAAACAAGACAGATCTCAAATAAACAATCTAACTTTCTACCTCAAAGAGCTAGAAAAAGAACAAATGGAGCCCAAAGTTAAAAGGAAGGAAATAGCAAATATCATCAGACATAAATGAAAGAACAAAAAAATAGAAAAGATCAGTGATACTAAAAACTGCTTTTTGAAAATATAAACAGAATTGACAAACCCTTAATTAAACTAGAAAAAGAGTGAAGACTCAAAATCAGAAACCAAAGAAGACACATTACAACTGATACCCCAGAAATATGAGAGATAAGAGACTACTATGAACAGTGATATGACAACAAATTGCATAATCTAGAAGAAATGGGTAATCTCCTAGAAACATACAGAATGTCTAAGACTGAATTATGAAGAAATAGAAAATCTGAAATACCTGTAACTTGTAAGAGGATATAATCATTAATCAGAAGTTTCCCAACAAAGAAAATCTCAGGACCAGATGGCTTCACTGGTGAAGTCTATCAAAAATTTAAATGACAATTAATGCCTATCCTTCTCAAACTCTTCAAAAAAATGGAAGAGGAGGGCATACTTCCAAACTCATTTTAGGAAGCCAGCATTATTCTAATTCCAAAACCAGATGAGGACACTACAACAAAAAGAAAAGCACAGGCTACTATCACCAATGCATACAGATGGGAAACTCCTCAAAATAATACACACAAATGATATTCAACAGCACAAAAAAAGGATCATATGCCATGATCAAGTGGGATTTATCCCCATATGAAAGGATGGTTCAACCTATACAAATCAACAAATGCAATGCACCACATTAATGGAAGGAAAGATTAAAAACATATGATCATCCCAACAGATATAGAAAGGACGTATGAGGACAACTACATGTAAAACAATGAAATTTACCATAAACACCATAAACAAAAAATAACTCAAAATGAATTATAGATTTAAATGTAAAACCAAAACAAATAAAATTCCTGGATGAAAACATTAGGGGTAGCTCTTAAACATCAGTCTGAGCAGTATTTTTTTTGGGGGGGGG
>RCUC01015288.1:0-15839 GCA_003697995.1 Taxidea taxus jeffersonii
TATTTCCAAATAAGGTCACATTCTGAGGGGCTGGGGGTTAAGACACGAATCCCAGTGAGTCATACTGGGTTTGTTCAGACATCTGAGGAGGATTTTCATGAAAGAGAGGGAAAAATTATTCAGTGTTGCTCCAAGGGGGAAGAACTAGGGCCCATGGGGGAGGTAGGGAGAGTTGGTTTTGGCTGACCCAGAAGGAACATTCTAGAACCAGGTATATGGTGAAGCCACCAAATGGACTACCTTGTCTGTAGAGTTCGCACTTACCCTAAGCCAGCATTGCTTCTTTCATCATTTATGTATATGAATCCTTTTACTCTTCATGATGCCTCATAATGTATTTATTATTTCCCGCTTTTCCCTTCTAAGACAACTGAAGCACAGAGAGGTTAAGTAATTTGCCCAGCGTATATGATCTCTGGTTCCTGTCTCCAGGGGTTCCAACATATTTACTGTCCTCAGCAAAGAAGAGCAAACTCTACTGTTCCATAAAGTCTTGGACTATGTTTCGTGTCATATATTTGCAAGGATCCACATACATTCATGTTCCTCGGGAGGCAAGGGAACGCCATCCCTGGGGATACGTTTCCACAAGTGTAGGTGCTACTTTGGGTAACTGTCAACATTAGTAGATGTTCTGACAGTTTCCCGAACGTTTTACACACATTATCTCTTACACGACCCGCAAAAAATGTTTGATGAGAGCTAACATCACAACTTGCATCTTACAGATAAAGAAACTGAGCCGGCAAAGGGGCCACATGATTCAGGTAGCCTGGTGTCTATTGGTGGCCAGATCCAGATGTTCTCAGTTATCTCTTGTTTCCTAACAAGTAGCCCCAAACCTTAGCCAAATAAAACAGTGGTAACCAGGTCATTATTGTCTCTCATGGCTCTTGGGATTGATGGGGGATTGAGGACAGTCCTCACTCGGGGTTGCAATCAGATGGTGGCCAGGCTGGGTCTTCTGAAGAATGCCCCACTCACATGTCTGGTGTCCAAGCGTGGGAAGACTCAGAGCTGGGAAAAGATAAGAGTTCCTTGTCTCTCTCTCTTTCTCCCTTTTTCCCTCTCATCATTTTGCGTGGTCTCTCCACCGTGGAAGCTTCCAAGTAGCCCCACCCTGTCATGACAGCTCAGACGTCTAAGCTAAATACCACAAGAGAACAGGGCAGAAGATGGCCGAACTTGGCCTTCTCCACCTCAGCCTTTTAAGATCAGGTACACCGCTTCTGCCACACTCTATTCAGAGACAATCAAGGAAGCCTGCCTGGTTTCAAGGGGAAGGCACACAAACTCCCCTTCTTGATTCGGGGCATGTCACAGAATTTACAGATGTGTTTTCAAACCAGCTTTTGATCCCATGGATATACGGGGTTATTGCCTCTAAGTGTTAACGCCCGAGAGAAGTTCCTACTGATCCTTTGTTGTATTTTTGTTATTCTGTTAGCCAAGCCCTTCCTAGGGCGTGTCTCTCTCTCTGGAAGACCAACAGGAGACAGGTTTCAGACAGAGTTGAACAAGGAAGAAACACAGCTAGAGGACATTGGGGTTCACGGCAGAGGTAGACAACAGGAGAGAAGGATGACAGGAGGACGATTGATTGGGGCACAAGAGAAAAATGGCAAATGCCCTCTTTCCCTTCTCTTCCATTCTTCCTTCTCCTGGCCCCAGCATTCCCCAGTCGCCAAAGCATGAGGAGGGCAGGACTTCGTAGCTGTGCCTGACTCTACCACACCTCCGGGCTCCAGGGCAGCCAGGCTCAGAGCACTGTTTTCACAGGTCGAAGCCTGTGAGATGGTAGAAGTCCAAACTGATGCCGCCTTCACAAATCATCAGTAAAATCGATGCCACTGGCAGCTTCCAAGTTCATGTATGCCTGTGAGACTGGGCTCTGAACACTTTGTTTATTTCCAGTAATAAAGTCTTCATCAAACCGTCTCTTCTTTTTAACTGAGCTAATAATTTCACTCCCGTCCTCTGGGCTAAGTCACGCCAGCTAGAACCTGACCGTGTCTACCTGAACAAATGCCCAAGGAAAAAGTGATGCCCTCGCAGGGGGAGCCACAGAATTAGCATGGGAGGGGCCGGTTCCTGCTCTGTGGCCTCCATGCTGGGTGTCTCCGAACTATCCACTCAACCTCTCTGAACTGTTTTTATTTCCCACAAAATGGGGGAAATGCCTTCCTTGAGGTCAGGATGTTAAATGGACACGTTAGTAAAGAGTTCCTCGCTGAGAGGGGCTGGCGTGCAGGAAGCGAACTATAAATGCAGCTTGCATCTATTTCTAATTAATTTTAGGCTACATATGACCCCTCCATCTTGCAATATGCTTTGGTCCCTTCTCCAGCATTTAAAGAATGCTTGCTTCTGATTCTGATGGTGAAGGTGATCATGCCCATCGTCTAATACCGGCCGAGCCCTAAAAAGTACAAAGAAGACATTGCAAATCCCTACCCCAGAGCAATCATCCACTGGAAATACTCCAGTGTCTTCCTTTCTAAGTTGTAATCTGTGTGTGTACAGACGTGTATGTATGCACATGTAAGCACGTGGGTTCGCTGTCTTGTGTATCCTCATTTGCCATTTTATCTCCATTCTGTCATGCACTTGCACTGTGAACCTCTTTCCATCTCCCCAGTCATTAAAAATCTGATTCCACGGACATGCCTCAATTTAACTGAAGGTTCTACGGCAGAGCATTGCATTTCCCGTGAATTTTCTCTACAAGTTTATTAATAATACAGAAACGTGAATAGCCTTACTCATACATCTTTGTCCACCTCTCCGGTTATTTTCCCAAGACTGATCCCTCCGCATTAAATCACCGTGTCAAGGATATAAACAATTTAAGAGATCGTCATACGTATTGTCACATAGCTTTTTTTCAGAATTGGTATCAATTTATATTCCCATCAGCTGTTTGGAGAATTCTGATCTCATCATAGACAGCCCCACATTATTATCGGTAATTCGTCTCTTCATCCATTTGATAGACCAAAGAACACTCTTTTGTGCTGCCTTGTCATTTTTTCCCATTAATTTTTAAGTTTTGGAATCACTGTAGACTCGCACTGAGTTGTAAGAAATTGTACAGAGATCCCTTGTACCCTGCCCCCCACCGTCATGCTATCCATCGATAACATCTTACGAAACTATAGTTCAATATCACGGTTGCTGTTGATATAGTCAAGACACAGACCATTTTCATCACCACAAAGATTCCTAATGTTACCATACTCACTCCCTGTGTCTTTAATTCCTGGGAATTACTAGCCTGTTCTCTATTTCATTGATTTTCTCATTTCAGGTGTTTTATGTAAGTGGGAGCATAGAGCATGAAACCTTGTGGAGATTGGCTTTTTCCATTCAGCCTAATTCTCTGCACATTTATCCAAATCGTTGCTTGCATCAAGAGTTGGTTCCTTTTCATTGCTGAGTAGTATTCCTTGGTGTGCATATACCGTGGTGTGTCAGACTGTCCACCCATTGAAGTACATCTGGGTTGTTCCCAGTTTCCGACTTTTGGATAGAGCTGCTACAAACATCTGTGTACAGGTTTTTGGGTGAGCGTAAGTTGTCATTTCTTTAGGATAAATGGTCAGGCATGCAATGGCCAGGTCATGTGGTATTAGACTATCTAGCTTCTTAAGAAACCGCCAAACTGTACTATGGCTTTAATTTTTTTTCCTTTTATTATTCATTAGGCTGAATAGTTTTAATATTTTTTATGTGTTAATGTCGATTGAGGTCGTTTTTACATTTCTTCACTGAGATGCTCTGTTTTTATAAATTCAAAAGATCTTTTCTAGTAGAGTAATGATAACAATCATTTCCCCTTAAATTTCTTTGCTTGTTGTTGTCATGGTTTATGATGCTTTAGGTGAATAGAAGCTTATGATATTTATGATTTAACCCATAGGTTTTTATGATTAGAAAGTTTTTTCCCTATATATCCAAAAATTAACTTATTTTCTTCCTTGGTGCTTTAATACATCTGGAATTTATTTTGGAGTACAGTGTAAGAGGAGGACTTAGCACCATTTTGTTTCAATGGAATTAAGTCAAATTTCTAACCTGAGTTGTTGAGTCCTGGACCATTCACCTCTGACTGAAGCTCCTTCTTTATCACACGTTCCAGTTCCTGATTCAGTGCTGAGTCTTCTGTTCCACGGATCTGTCCGTCGACTCATGACTCGTAACACATTCTCATCATATAGCTTCATGGTATGCTCTGTACCCGCCAGGGCAAATCAGATCACACTACTCTCCTGACTTCAAATTTTGTAATTTTTGTGAATTTTATAGTTCTTTGTAATTCTTAACCTTTTTTCTTTCTGACTATTTTTTGGGAAAGAGAAAGAGAGAGAGTGCATGAGCAGAGGGGAGGGGCAGAGAGAGAGGAAGAGCGAAAATCTCAAGCAGGCTCGTCGCTCAGCACAGAATCGGACATGGGGCTCCATCCCACCAGCCTGAGATCATCATGACCTGAGCCGAAATCAAGGGTTGGATGCTTAACCGACTGAGCCACCCAGGGCACCCCTCTTCCTGATTGTTTTAAAGCTTTTTATTTGACATAGCGGTCGAGCTCCAGGAAGTCATGAAATATAGTACGTCGAGTTCTAGGTACCCTTCACCCATCTTTCTGCACCAGGGACATCTCACATAACTATGGCACAATGTTGAAGCCAGAACGCTGACATTTGTACCATTTGTACTCTTAACCGGACTATCAACACTTTTGCATCACGGATGCACCATTTTCACATACAACACACAGCTCTAATTTTATCCGATGCCTAGATTCATAGATCCACACAAACAGCAGTCAAGATCCAGGGCTGTTCCATCACCACAAAGAGGATCCTCCTTTACCTCACATCCTCCTTTTTTTTTTTTTTTTACATTTAAATTCAATTAGCCAACTTACAGTAAGTACATCATTGGTTTCAGATGTAGTGTTCCATAATTCATCAGTTGCATAGAACACCCAGTGCTCATTCCATCGCGTGCCCTCCTTAATGCCCGTTACCCAGTTACCCCATCCCCTCACCCACCTCCCCTCCAGCAACCCTCGGTTTGTTTCCTGGAGTTAAGAGGCTCTCATGGTTTGTCTCCGTCTCAATTTCCCTGTGGGAAATTGCATTCTGTTTTCCCCTCCCTTCCCCTATGGTCCCCTGCCCTGTTTCTTATATTCCACATGTAAATGAAACCATATGATGATTGTGTTTCTCTGATTGACTTATTTTGCTCAGTATAATACCCTACAGTTCCATCCCCCACCATTCTGATGGCCGGGTAATATGCCATTGTGTAGCTACACCACATCTTCTCTATCTGTTATCTGTCGAGGACATCTGGGCTCTCTCCAAAGTGTGGCTATTCCAGACATGGCTGCTATGAATATTGGGGTTCACGTGCCCCTTCAGATCACTTTATTTGCATCCTTCGGGTAAACACCTTTTAGTGCAATTGCTGAGTCATAGGGCAGCTCTATTTTTAACTTCTTTTTTTTTTTTTTATTTGACAGACAGTGATCACAAGCAGGCAGAGAGGCAGGCAAAGAGAGAGAAGGAAGCAGGCTCCCTGCTGAGCAGAGGGCCCGATTCGGGGCTCGATCCCAGGACCCCGAGATCATGACCTGAGCCAAAGGCAGCGGCTTAATCCACTGAGCCACCCAGGCGCCTCTATTTTTAACTTCTTGAAGACCCTCTATGCTGTTTTCCAGAGTGGCTGCACCAGCTTGCACTCCCACCAACAGTGTAAGAGGGTTCCCTTTGGCACAGCTTCCCTTTCTTAATAATTGCATCCTTGTCCCCAGCAATTACCAATCCTTTCTTCATTTCTATAGTTTTGACATTTGAAGCATATTATATACATGGAAACATACAGTATATAACCTTTTAAGGCTGGCATTTTTTCACTAAGCACAAAGCCCTTGAGCTCCATCCAGGATTTTGTGTATATTAACACTTTATTCTTTTTTTTTTAATTGCTGAGTAGTATTTCACTGTGCCAGAGCTGGTTTAACCAGTCACCCATTGAAGGACATTTGGACCAGTTTAGAGTTAGAAGTCCAATGCGCTATCCATTGTGCGGACCAGTTTAGGGTTAAACTGGGATAAAGCCCCAGAGTGTAATTGCTAGGTCATAGGATAAGTACACATTAAGTTTTATTTAAAAATCGCCAAGCAATTTCCCACAGGAACTGTTCCACTTTCATAACCACCAGCAACGTGTGAGACATCCAGCGCCTCTGCAGTCACTACGATTACGTCTTATTTTAGCTATGCTAACAGGTGTATAGAGATCATTCACTGTGCTTTTAATTTGCATTTCCTAATGTTTTTTATTCTTCTTTATTTCCTAATTCTTTTTATTCTTCCACATGAACTTTAAAATCATGATCCAAAGGTTCCTCCCACCGAAATTCCATTAACATTTTTTCTCAGATTATGTTTAAATATACCTTAAGTTGGGAATAATTTACATTTTTTAAATGTGTAGTGTTCCAGTCAAGGGATATAGTGTCTCTCTCCATTATTCATTCATATTTTTTCTCAGTGAAATTGTTTATTTCCCTTCAGATAAGTCTTGCACATATTTTTTTATCATATTTGGTACTAGTTTTTGCTTTGCTCGATCTGTTCTGTTTTCATTTTGCAACTTTCCCGGATAGGATTTTCTCTCTCTACTTTTAAGCATGTTGGTAAAATATAGTAAATATATTTATTTTTATTTGTCCTCTGTTCAGTTGCTTTTCGGAACTCCATTATTAATAGAGTAATAGCTTTACAGTTTTTCTCTATACACAAATATATGCAATGAAATAAAGTGGTCTAATAGTCCATATTTTATTGAGCATTTGGAATGTACCAACGAGGCCGTGCACTCTACAAGCACTCCTTCATTGAAATCCATTCGTCATCTTAAGAAAGTCGCATCGGCTAGATGGGCCTTTTTGCTTGAATTAATCGCACCCTGAACCGGTGTCTGCTGTAAAATGTATTTATAGGCTCGTACGGAAGCAAACGTATGCACACTGGATGGCCAGTCAGATAGGCAAGACCCGCATGTCACGTGCAAATGTATGTAGGAAGAGAGGCAGAAAGCTCCGGATGAACAAAAAAGAGAGGAAGAGCAATGGTTTTGTTGGGTGAACACAGAGGACGGGGCATTTATGTAAGAGATTTGAAATTCCTCACCCTACCTCTGACCCCCATCATCATGGACATCACAGACTAAGGATGAAAAGCAGGTGAATTACAGCTCAACACCCCAGCCCTTTCCGCATCTCCCCACCTTACCCCCTGCAAGCCTCCTTGCCCAGAGGAATGTTTCTGATTCCTTGACTCTGATATTGGAACACTTCTTGAGTTGAAACATGAGTTTGTTTCTGTACATCCTTCCTGGTTTAAAAATGGAAGCATGTGCAAGTGCCCATTTATCTCTCACTTCTACTTTCCCTGCCTTCCGTCAAAGTTGATAGGCATTATTCCGTTGTCATTATTTTTAAAATGGTCTATAATTATGGTTGTGATTTCCTCTTCGACTCAACAACTTATTACAGTTTTTGTTTTAGTTTCCAAGTAAGTGGGTATTTTAAGCATTTATAATTATCATTATTATTATTGCTTTGTGATCAGAAAATATGAACCCTGTAATTTCTGCTTTTTGAAATTTATTAAGTTTTCCTCAAGACCTGGTATAGGGCCAATTCCTTCATAAATGCTTAATAAGGAGGTAGATTCTCTGTAGATTGAAGAGCTTTATAGATACATAGAGATGTGATAGAAATAGATAGATGAATAGATATTCATGAATCCAATCTTAATTGTTTTCCTATTCAGATGTTTAACCGTTAAAACATACAGATGCTTAAGGAATTGTGTTTTCTCACACACGTTTTTCTGGTACATTTTTTGTCTATTTCTAATAGTTGTCTTTTTTGTACATTTTGGTACCCTTGAATTTTCTACCAATTACCAAAACAAAATGGTTTACATTACCTAATGTAATTTGTATTATTTATATTATTTAATTTAATATTTATATTATTTGATGTTATTTTGTCTTAAATGCTACAGTTTCCAGGGCCTTCTCCCTTTGAGCTCCACTATTTCAAATTACTTTCCTCACTCTTGTTTTTTATTTTGTTGGCATTCGATTCTTAATGCCCAAATGTATCTTTGCTCATCCTTTTAAAGAAGTGTGGTGATTAATTAGTTGTGCCACCCAGATGGATAGTCAGGAAGCTGCATTCTAGAAGGTCCTCCTTGTCTTCTAGCAGGTCTACCTTCTAGGCAGATATAGGACTAACGTGCCCTTTAGTATTTTATGGAAAATGAGAAAGGATAATCGCACCTTTTCTTAAGACCTAAGCCAGTATCAAAGTGCACCTTTCTTTAGTTTTAGGAGCACAAGTGATGTCTAGTTTCCATGTTAGCCCCTCGTTTCTGGTGAGTTAATGTCAACTGGGGAGCCAAAAAGAAGGAAGGTAGCATTCCATGAGGATGGGCTGCCCAGTCCTGGTTTCCATTTCAAGGTCTCCTCACCCCCTGAGGGAGGCCACTCGGACCCAAGGCAAGGCTTTCGAGACTGGACGTGGAGTCCTTTGATGGGCAAGGGCTCAGGGTCTAGCCAATCAAAGCTAAACAAAGAGAGGGATGGCAGTAATTTATACACGAGAAGAAGAACAATTTAGAATTTCTAGAAATGTAGCTATGGCAACAAATTAAGAAAGTTAGCTCCAATTTGTCATTCCTTAAAGTCATGCATATTACATTATCCTAATAATTTACGTAGTAATTACTTAACAAGCTCAAATGAGAGGAGTAAGTAATCATGTGAGCCTAAGGCTGAGATTTATGTGTGGTTTAAGAGTGGATGGCCTTGGCTTTTTGCATTCAGCCTTACTATTTTCTGCACATTATGTATTCAGCAAAACGGATCACCTCTACCTTCACAAATGTCGGGGCCATAAAAGCAAAAATTGTCTACAAAGACAGTCGCGAAAGCTCAGTGCTACATACTCAGCTCTTATGGGTACAAAGAGCAATGAGCCAGATTGTAAGTGGAATGTTTGGGTTAAATAGTCAGATTCTGGAGTATCTTTGGTTCCAAGCTCATGGACTTCTGTACTGACAACTAGGAGACTACAGTCTACCCACTTCCTTGTCAAGCGTTTGAGGTCTGGATGGCCAAGTTCTTTGGTGTAAGTAACCATGAGAGAAGGCCAGTCTAGAGCCAAATTGCTGATTCCCTGGAGGGTGAGGGTCCTCAGAGCCCAGAGGTGATCAGAACCCAGGAAGGTTAAGGTACTCGGTGTGGAGTCTATGCCAGGTGAATTATTCATTCAAACGATACAACAAAACACACCTTTCCAACTTTTCCCCTAAAGTCAACACATGTCCTTGTCCTTCTGGCCCTTGTGATGTAGCATCTCTCTGGGCCATTCTAGGCTTACTGATAGAAGCAAGGACAAAACAAAAGCAAAAGTTATTTGGCAGCTTGTCCTACTCACAGAATGGTTGGGAAACCCATCCCCTGCAAATTCCTCCTACCGTTTCCCCCTTGTTCCCACATTTGCCCCCAGCTTCCAGGTCTCTGAGTCATTTTCTACTTTGGATTGAAGTTCGGTGATGTTTACTGAGCACCTACTATGTGACAGATGTTGGGAAATCACCACGACCCACGCCTGTCCCATCTTTCACCTCATTGGAGTTTACGGCCTGTAAGGGAGCCACTGTCCCCATGTGGGTACCAATTCTAGGAAGCTTTACCTCCGTCTGTTTCCCAAGACTTCATTCCTTTACTACTGTCGCTGCTGGAACCACCACAACATTCCTGGGTACCATTGTCCCAGGGATACAGAGGCCCTTCCTTCGTCCTTAAGAAAGATACTGCAGCCCCGAGTCCAATCCTGCTGTTGGTTCTAGCTCTTGTTTATTGAAGTACAGCAAGGGAGTTACAGGGAGTTTTGTTAAACCATCTGTAGGTCCAGACCTAGAGATCCAAATCACTGGGGTGGTAATAAGCTTACCAGTCGATGCTAGGGTCTTAAGAGCCCTGGGATCCAGCCCCCAGACTCCTGCCCCCCAGGAGCTTGTTACTGCAGCATTGACTAGCTTGTATTGTCTCACACACTCGACCAGGCAATGTACGGCGATGGCCATATGCCGGTATGGAGTACTCTTCTCCCATTCCACCTGCCTCCACCTCGGTTATTCCCTTGCCCCCCTGCCCTTAAGAGGAGTGAACCCCCTCCCCCCAGTCATCAGGTCACCTCTTTCTCCCTACAGGCAGTGTTCATCACCTGTCCTTAAACAAATCTCATCACGCAGCACATTGAAGCCGAAGCCTACTTTTTACCTTCTCCGGTGACTGCATTTGTTCATTTTACTACAATTATCTTCCACAGAAGTGCTTTCAGAGGGCAGAGAACTCCATGTACAAACCTGCTTGCATTTGCAGCCAGCCCCTTGGTGAAATAAAGAACAGTAAGCATTTCCAGAGGGGGATGAATGTGCTCTCCTTTTTTAAAGGCACCTGGGGGAGTTTGTTATGTAAAATGATCACGTGCTAAATCTTTTGTGAAATAATTCTCTTTTCTTCCTGCTCTTTGAGACCATTAATCTATCTCTTTAAAAAAAAAACAAAAAACAAAAAACTGTTCACATACACATGTGAGTACTTCTCTGCGTATCTGGTTTAGTCTAATGTGAGGGCATCTGTAAAGTGCCTACCAGAGTGCTGTGGGTGATTAGCTTCTATTTAAAGGGCTTTTTCCCCTTCTACTGATGATGGCAAAAGGGCAGGGAAAATGATTAACAGGTTAGAAGCAGACTGCGAGGGAAGACTAAAGGAATTACGGATATTTGCCTGGAGCCAGAAGGCTGATATGTAGTTAATTACAGTTTTCAAGTTAATGAAGCAATATTTTATGGGTGATAGTGAGCAACTGTGTTTTTTATTCCAAGAACAAGAAGACCTTATGTTACAACAAGACAGATTGGGTTTAAAGGAAGAATTTTGAATGTTGAAGTTTGAGGAGGAGCATATCAGCACCCAGGCAGATCTCAGAGTTACCTTCTGGATTTTTCAGAGTAGATAAGCTCCTTCCTGTGAGGATCCATGATACTCAACTGTAGGTCCAGCCTGGTGGCCCACAGAAAACACTAAGGAAGGTTACAGTCCCTGTGCCTTTTCTCCCTCCTCCTAACTGAAATTTTCTCCTTTCCACCTATTTGTCTAAACCCTTCTTATCTTTCAATTCTCTCGCTTATTATCAAGTTTCCTGTTCTACTCTGGAGCTCTCTCACCTCTTGGCTTTCACTGTGTATTGTTTTGTTAGAGTGCCTCAGTTAGGATGATCTAATCTTTGCTGCTACAACAAGCAAATCCCAAATCACAGTGGCTTAAACATAAGGGTTCATTTTTTTAATTTATATTGTTACTTAGGCAGTCAACTTTAACAGTGACTCAGAGATTCTGGCTTTTTCCTTTTTGTAGTCCCTCCATCTCAGGACTTCTATGAGAGATGTGGCCAGAACAGAGTCAGATGGCTAGTCTCAGGCTAAAGCTCTTAAACAGTTTAGCCTGGAAATGACACATCACTTCTACTCACAGCCCATTTCCCAAAACCATTTCTGCACAAATCCACCTGACTGAAAGGAATACTGTAGGAAAATGCAGGTGGCCCTACAGGGGGCCTATGGGTATGTAGATGACTTTATTCCCCAGAGAGCCCTCCTTATCTTTGATCTCCCATAATGCAGGCTTTGGCCTTCTATTACAGGATTTTTCATATTTTATCTTATGCCACAGTTTGATTTTTAGTCTTCCTAGATTGGAATCTTCTTGAAGCTCCAGAAGAAAACCTGAGCTATTACAAAGCACTTACTCCGTGCCAGGTCCTTTCTCCTAGTCATTTGTTTAAACCTCACCTGGACAAGGTAGTGGTCATTTT
The DNA here is from genome assembly GCA_003697995.1 of Taxidea taxus jeffersonii. Taxonomy (NCBI): domain Eukaryota; kingdom Metazoa; phylum Chordata; class Mammalia; order Carnivora; family Mustelidae; genus Taxidea; species Taxidea taxus. Next base: position 11,966 of record RCUC01015288.1, read on the forward strand.
GCACCTTTCACCACTGAGCGAGATGGAATCAAGACCCTAAGTGTCTAACCCTTCCCATGATCTCAATAAATATCTGAGGATTTAATTAAATTATATCATTTCCAAAGGTTTGGGGCTGTTTATTCAGATATGGCTTCTCAAAGTTCCCCAAAGACTCAAAGATAAAAAATGTTTGGTGTTGGATTTTCTGCTGACATTTATTAATGATGCTTTATTATATATCCATTGAAAGGCCTCTTATAACCCTGTTGTCAAATATATCTCTATGTTTTTGGAGTGGAAAGGCTCTTAAAGAGAGGTCAACACAGTAATATGAAATGCTGGCTGAGTAGCAATCGATGGACAAGTTTGACCTCCAAGAGAAGAAAAGGGAAAGTAAAGCAGCAAATGCTTGCTCTTCTCTAGACAAAAGACCAGCTCTGAGCTTGGGTGACCTTGTTTGGGGATGAGGACACAATGGGAATCCACCCGCTTCTGAATCTTAGGGAAACAGCTGGCTTAAGAAAGGGAAAATATCTTTCATTCCCTCAACCATAATTATTCCTGCCTCCTTTTGCAGGGGGTTAAGAGGAGGAGGTGCTGTGGAGGGGGTAAGGGCAAAGGACCCAGGTAGAATCATTCTGGATGGCATGCTCATGTACCCCACCATTCTGCCCATGAGAAGCCCTGCCCCATTTTCATTCATGCTGACAGTACCAAATGGTGTCTCGAGCCATCGCTGGAGAGAGAAATACACTCAAACTGTAAATCCATTTGGACACTTTTCTGAGAGTATCCAATTTTGTGATCTGAGGAATTTCATGATAAATGAGGTAAATAGACAATTTTCATTCACTTAATAAATATTAATTGAGAACCCAGACACTGTGCTTTAGGATCTTGCCGTGAATATGTTGGGTAAAGTAGACCTGACTTAACACCTGTGTTGGGTTAAAAGAAGCTCTATCTCTTGGGAGGAGCAGCTAGGTAAGAAGTCTAAGGGGTCATGCAATGCCCTTGGTGATCTGCACCCCACTCTTTTCTGGAAATCGTTACGATTCAACTTCAAATTTTCTATCTTTAAGAGTATCCTGCAGTAACCTGTGAAGATACCAGTGGCACTGTTATGTTGAGCGGCTTCTACACTCTCTGAACCAAATCCCACATCTTGGAGGTTGTGCAATCTTGGAAGTGTAACCCCAAGTGGTGCCTGATCTCCATATTTGTGTTGGTGACCTCCCAGCCTAATGTCAGGATGGGATCCAAGTACCAGCACTTGAATACATGGAAGAATTATTTAAAATATCCACGGATCAGGAAGCCTAAGACAATAGAGATCTATTTCTCAGATAGACAAAATGGAGAAAATGAGAGCTGCTGTCAAGTTCAAGGGCGGGAGACGAAGTAGGACATGAGCGATGAGAGAAACGCCAGAAGGTAAGGTGATAATACATCTGGAGGACAAATAAGCTGGAAATGGAACAAGGAGGGTCTGACAAATTTTCTGAGAACAGGGATGGAGTGGCCATAAGTTTTAAGCTAAAACGCGTAGGTAGATGGATTGGGTGCCGTCATGGGGTAAGGAAGAACAAACCTACCTTTGGGTATGGCCCAAGATAGAGCAAAGAGGAAGTAATGGCTCCAGAAACAACATCAGAGAGTTTGGATGGGAATAAACTCTGACATCACCTTCGAATTGAAGAGCTTTTGAAATCATCCCAGTGCAATCATGCTCCATTCTGGGGTGGGGGGTAGGGAATCTGTATTTAATATCACTTCAGAGAATTTGTATTTCTTCACGTAACAAAACCTTTGAAGTTGCACTGAAGTTACACTCGAATGTGCTATATTTGCATCCCATTTATTAATTCACATGGGTTGTTCTTCCTAATCTCTACATCAGAGCACAAATCTCTTTCATGCTCCATTTCCTGCACACCGCAATCTCCTATTTTGTAGATAATGTTCTTTTTTTCCATGATGATTACAAATGACTGGGGGAAAAAAAATACAGAAGCCTCAACCAGCCCTGGGTGATAACCTGCCTTCCTCCGCAGTGTGGGTTGCTGCTGATATTTTGTTTATTCCTTTTCTCCACACATAATTGTTGCATGTCAAAGATTCTGATAATGACAAGGCTCTTGGGAGATGAAAAGTGGATTGAGATGTGGGACATGACTTTAGACTACTTGATGGTGACTCAGGCTTGACTTGTTTCTCCCACACTGGTATTTTTTTCTCATTTCAATTGTGCCTATTTTTTTAAAACTTTTTGTTAAAGCACAACATTGTAGTGGGATTCCATTTTTTCCCCTCGAAATTTGCCACAGCAATATATCCGTCCAAATACTCTTTCAGAACGTTGCCATTCCCCACTCAGAGAGGGAGTCTGTTTCTCCTCACCTTAAAGCTGAATGATCCTTGGTGGTTGCTTTGATGAACAAACTGCGGGATGAGTGGCATTACTGGGTCATGAAAAGCAATATGGCTTCCAACTGCCTCTACTCACCCTTGGAACACAGTCACCATGTTGTGAGAGGCCCAGGCCACCTAGGGAGGCCCCATGTGCATGATCAGCCAAGTCCCAGTGAAGGTTTCCCCCAACAAAAAGACAAGGGAACAAGGGAGCCTTCAGGTGATCTTAGTGCCCAGACTTGGATCTGCCCCAGCTGATAGCAACTGAGGCAAAGATATATTATCCCTCTTGAGCCCTGACAAATTATAGATTTGTGAGAAAAAAGTAATGCTTCTGATTGCTTTAAACCACCATATTTGGAGGTGGCTTGTTACACAGCACCAGATACCTGACACAAACCGACACGGAGAAGAGATACACATGCCATCAGTATGCAGGCTGATGAATTTTCACAATCTGAACCTCTGGCCTCTTATTCCAAAAGATAACCATCATCCCAATAGCTTGGATTAATTTTTGCCTGTTTTAGAATTGGTCGATTTTCACATGGCCTCTGTGATCTAGTAGGAGCAAGCGAGGCAAGACAGGAATTGAGACTCCAGGAAAGGGAAACTCAGCTACTGGGAAGATTCCCAGTTAGAGAGGGACTGCTGGGTGTTATGGTGGACTTGTGTCCCACCCACCCTCCACCCCATGTCCTAATTCATTTGTTAAAGCCTTAACCCCCAGTGTGACTGTATTTCGAGACAGGCCCTAAGTTTACATGATGTCATGGGAGGGTGTGTACCTAGTCCAATAGGGCTGGTATTCTGATAAGAGGAGGAAGAGACCAGGAGAATATGTATGAAGAAAAGGCCACTTGAGGGCACAGTGACAAGACAGACATCTCTAAATCAAGAAGAGAGCTCTCACCAGAAACCAACCCTCTTGGTGCCTCGATCTTAGACTTCTGGCCTTCAGAGCTATGATAAAATGAACTAATGTTGTTTGAGCCACCATGTCTGAGATACAGTCATGGCAGCCCAAGCAGACCAACATGCTGAATGAGCAATGAAGCCGAGGTCAACCGGTGGAACCCTTGAGTGAAAACAAAAATCAGAGGCAGAAGTGTTCTCAAATCTTGAAGGTGTCACTAAAAGACCACAGTGTGCTGTTAATGATGAGTAGACACGTTCAGAATACCTGCCCAGAGCATGCCACTACAGTGTTCATTGATGATCCATAGCCATTGATGATGGAGAAAGCCTAAGGGTCTTGGCTACAAGAGTTCAACACACTCCCCTGACCCTAGGTGGCCGGAAGAGGGTTGGGCAGCTGGTTCCAGTTGACCCCATTGGATTTACTCTCTCTCTGGAGCACAGAACCTGTAGGCAGTAGACACCAGAGTCCCACTGTCATAGGGTCTCGGGAATAGTAGTTGATTTAACCGTAACATATGCATGATGATAAATAAGCTAAAAAAGAAAAAAAAAAAAAAAA
>RCUC01015339.1:0-10396 GCA_003697995.1 Taxidea taxus jeffersonii
AAAAAAAAAAAAAAAAAGAACTGGGAGGAACAGGTACAGATAGAACTGGGGAAATTTATTTGTTTGTTTGTTTAGAATATTTTCTTTTAACTCACTGATTTTTAAAAAGTTGTTATTTAAATCCCAGCTAGTGAGCATACAGTGTAGTATTAGTTTCAGGCGTACAGTGCAGCGACTAAACACTTCCACAGAACAGGGAGCGGTATGCCACCTTCACAGCAGCATTACTTGTGATGGCCAAGGGTTCACTGATGGATGCGTGGATGAACCAAGGTGGTATAAAGACACAAGGAACCGGGGCGCCTGGGTGGCTCAGTGGGTTAAGCCTCTGCCTTCGGCTCAGGTCATGATCCCAGGGTCCTGGGATCGAGTCCCGCATCGGGCTCTCTGCTCTGCGGACAGCCTGCTTCCTCCTCTCTCTCTCTGCCTCTCTGCCTACTTGTGATCTCTGTCTGTCAAATAAATAAATAAAATCTTAAAAAAAAAAAAAAAGACACAAGGAACCGTTATTCAGCCTTAAAAGAGAAGTGAAACTCTCCTACGACCTGGATGAATCTTGAAAACCTAAGTGAAATAAGCCAGATGCAAGAAGCCAAATACTGTAGGATTCCACTTACACCAGGTATCCAGAGTAGTCAAGTTCACAGAGACAGAAAGTAGCACGGGGCAGGGGGCTGTCAGGGGCTTGGGGGAGTTACCGCTTTCTGGGTACAGAACTTTGGTTTGGGAGAGTGAAGAAGTTCTGGAGATGGACGGTGGTGATGGTTGCATACTGGGAACGTATTTAATGCCGCTGAATCGTACACTTAACAATGGTAAGTCAGTAAATTTTATGTTCTGTATATTTCACCAGAATTTGAAAAAAAAAAAAATTGGGGGAGGGCACCATGAGATGCAAATGAAAGGTTTTAGGAGAAAAAGGCAAGAGGAATGTAAAACAGTGACACCAAAAAGACCAGATGAAATTATGGGAGGCGGGCATGTCTTCTCTGCCAGCCTCAATCAAAGCAGAACAGAACTGCTCGCATTCCTGAAGTCACAGCAAATCTATCTGTCCCAGAGGCCTCAGAGCATGACGGCTGGGAGCGGGACTCAGATATTACCTGGCTGGTCGCTCAACAGGCCTGTGGCGTACATCCTACAGGAGCCTTGCTCTGGTACAAATGACTCATTTACTCTCCTGAGTCCAGTTAGCAGGTCAAAATTTATGGTTGCTTCGGACACTGATTAATGTGCATTCCCAGCGGCTCTCAGGGTGGCAGTTCATAGTCTCCCACAATTCTATGCTGCTTGAAAGGATGGATCTTTTCTTCCCCTCAGAAAAGTTGTCAGCAAGGAAAACCGGTATTTCATTTGAATTTCTTTTAAGCTGGACTGTGTTTCCACAATTCGGGATCTCATGTAATTAGGTAAAAGTGGCACTCATCCAGTCTTGGTCATGGGCTCAAAGCTCCCCATGCTTATTTCTGTTCTTTTCCTAGCACTGCAAAGTTCCCATGTCAGCGTCCCAACCTCACAGCATGGGGCTTTGACAGCTCCACGTAAATGTGTGTGGAAAAATTCACCACAAAACACAAGTTGCTTCAGAAAATGGCAAAAACTCAAGTGGCCATTACTCCGAAAATATCAGTTCTTCTGAGGCACTACTTATAAAAGTATTTGTCAGAAAATAAACAATAAATCACTAGATGCAAATGTATCCTCAAGTATGACAACAGGGAAGGAAATGAATGGCCACATTTAGAAAAGGTTTATAACTGAGCAGGCACACACATACTTCTGAGCTGCAGAGATCAACGGGCAGTATTCTAGGTGTTTCCCAGCTGCAGGCCATTTTTAGGTTCATTGATATTCTATCGATGTCAAGGTATTAATCAACTGTGAGCATGTGAGAGTGTATGTGTGTGAATGAAAAGGAAAGAGAAAAACAGAGAAATGTTCTAGTACATTTAGATGAATCTTAGCTGAGCCTTGACGGGAGAGTTACCAGCTATTCTCCTAAGTAAGAAATGAAATGCTTGCAAATCTTTCTAATAATCATTAATAGATTGAGTTCTGTGAATTAAACCATTATGTTCATTCCTAGCTAAATAGCAACACTGTAGAAATAAATACATAGTGTTTCTCCTCCCGCTGAATTTGTAAAGAAACACTCTTAGCTTAGGAAGCTTTACTTATCCAGTTCCGGTACTAAGCCTATTTTTTTTAAGGGTAAAAGGAATCCCTAGTATAAGGCATCAAAGAGAAATTTAGAATTCAGACAGAAACCATCATGTATGCAACAAAGCTTAAAGAATTTTTAGCAACGAAAACATACACGGGAGAACCAGAAAGAGAATTTGAAAGCTTTTTCTTTTCTCATGAAACAGTTAGAAATGGGCAAATAGATTTATGTACTAAAAGGCTCATTGTAATATTTTATTTAACTGTACAATCACTGGAAACAACCTAAATTTCTAAAACTAGGGGATCTGTTAAGTGAAATAAAAGCCATTTAAGTCTGTACTTTGAAAAATATCGTTATGGGAAAATGTTAATAACATCCCTAAATTAAAAAAATGGCTTATAGGGGTGCCTGGGAGGCTCAGCAGGTGAAATGTCTGACTCTTGATCTCAGCTCAGGTCTTGATCTCGAGACTATAAGTTCAAACCCCATGCTGGGCTCCACACTGGACATGGAGCCTATTTTTTAAAAGAAGGCTTATAAAGAACCAATAGGAAATGATACAATTTCTAATAAGATCTATTGAGATATAATTCACACATATAAAGCATACAGCTTTATGGCTTTATTTTTTTTTTTTTTTTGAAGATTTTATTTATTTATTTGATGGATAGAGATCACAAGTGGGCAGAGAGGCAGGCAGAGAGAGAGAGGGAAACAGGCTTCCTGCTCAGCAGAGAGCCTGATGCGGGGCTCGATCCCAGGGCCCTGGGATCATGACCTGAGCCGAGGGCAGAGGCTTAACCCACTGAGTCACCCAGGTGCCCCAGCTTTATGGCTTTAAAGAATATTCACAATTGATCAATCACTACCTCAATCAGTTTTAGAACATTTTTATTACCTCAAAAACAAATCTCACATCCATTAACAGTCACTTGGTATGATACCCCTTTTATTAAAAGCATGTGGTTGTAGTATATCCATTCAATGGACAATTATTTGGCAATAAAATAAAGTGCTGATACATGCTACAACATGGGTGGACCTTGAAAACATGCTAAGGAAATGAAACCAGTTGCCAGAGACCACATTTTGTATAATTCCATTTATATATGAAATGGCCAGAATAGGTAAGTTTATAGGAAGTAGATTAGTGGTTGCCTAGTGGAATGGGATGAGTAAATAGTGTATGTTCTCGCTAATTGGGTTCTTTTTTTTTTTTTTTTGAGTCATAAATATGTTCTAATATTGATTGGGGTGATGGCTGCATAGTCTTGTGAATATATTAAAAGCCACTGAGTTGTATACCTTAATGAATGAATTATATGGCACAAGAATTTTATCTCAATAAACTGCTTTATTTTTAAGATTTATGTACTTATTTCAGAGAGAGAAAGTAAGCACGAGTAGGGGGAGGAGCAGAGGGAGAGAATCTTCAAGCAGACTCCCTAGTGAGTGTGGAGCCAGGTACCCCACAATAAGCTTGTTTAGAAAAGTTTGGGGTGCCTGGGTGCCTCAGTCATTAAGTATCTGCTTTCAGTTCAGGTCATGATCCCAGGGTCCTGGGATTGAGCCCCACATCGGGCTCCCTGCTCGGCAGGAAGCCTATTCTCCCTCTCCACTCCCCCTGCTTCTGTTCCCTCTCTCGCTGTGTCTCTCTGTCAAAGAACTAAAGAAAATATTAAAAAATAATAAAATAAAAAGTACATAGGGATGGGGGCACCTGGGTGGCTCAGTAGTTGAGCATCACGATCTCAGGGCTGAGAGATTGAGCCTCCCAATGGGCTCTGTGCTGGGTATGGAGCCTGCTTAAGATTCTTTCTCTCCGGGGCACCTGGGTAGCTCTCTGCCTTCAGCTCAGGTCATGATCCCAGGGTCCTGGGATCGAGCTCCGTGTTGGGCTCTCTGCTCAGCAGGGAGCCTGCTTCCTCCTCTCTCTCTCTGCCTGCCTCTTTGCCTACTTGCGATCTCTGTCAAGTAAATAAATAAAATCCTAAAAAAAAAAAAAAAGATTCTCTCTCCCCTTCTCCCTTTGTCCCTCCTCCCCCAACTCTAAAAAAAAAAGTACATAGGTATAAAAACTTAAAAGTGCATAGGTATATGTATAGAAAAAACCTGGGAACATACTAAAAACATACTAAAAAGGTTTATATTATCTTTGTATAAGGAATTATAGATGGTTTGTTTTTCTATTTTATTTTCTAATTTTTCTACAGTGATCACATATTAATTGCATAATAATTATTTTAAAAATGTACTGAGGGGCTATTTATGATTTTAAGAAATTATTGTTATTTTTTAAGGTATGCCAATGGTATTATGGCTATGTTGTACAAAAAAAGGAAAGCATTCTCATCTCCCAGAGATTCATACATACAGAGGAAGTGATGTGTCAGGGAGACGATGGAAGGGATAGAGGTGGGATAATTTTGTCCAAGAAATGAAAATTGTTAAAGTTAGGTGATTATTTATATTAGGATTTATTATAATTTTATTTTTATAGATGTTTGAAAATATATATAATAAAAGAGTCAAAAAGAAGGTTGATGATGAACAGAATGGACAGCACCATTCCACTTTGGTTTTAGAAAAAGTTGTGTGTGCACATGAATACAAAAGGAGCAGAAAGAAATGCAACAAAATGGTGGTGTACACACACCATTGTCTTTGAGCAGTGGCATTAGGTGCAACAGTATTTTGTTCTATGTGTATTTTTCAAGTATTCTACAAGACTACATGTTGATATAATGATGAGTAAAAGAAAAGACCCTCCTAAAAAAGCTTCCTGGTGCTTAAGCAGTCACCCAGATAGTAACACATAAGGTAACGTGAAGGGCAAACGTGCCATCTGGGCTCACGGCCCTGAGGCAGCCAGGAAAGACCACACTTCACTTGAATAGCTGATATAGGGCAAGTCCTTTGGATTTCTGCCCTAGGGAATCTCAAAGTCATGGTATAAGTACATTCTGGAAGCTGACCAGAATGTGTGGGCCTAACCTCAAGCATTTACAAAACCATTACAAAGTAGATGGTTTAAAAAACCTACTTGGGTGAGAAACTGAGACATTACCAAGTTTGTCATTTCAAATTTAGATTGCACTAGAGTCCACTAGGTCTTTATCCATATTTGCAAGTTTCCAAAGAATGTAACATTTTGAAACATAAAAATGGCACAATAACAACTCATCACTCAAAAAAAAAAAAGAAATCTTTCCCCAGAAGCTCCAAAAATAAGTAAGCAAAAAGTAGTAGGTAACCAGAAACCTATGTAAACTTCTTTTGTTTTTTTAAGATTTATCTATTAATTTTAGAGAAAGGGAGAAGCAGACTCGTCGCAGAGCCCACAGTGAGGCTCGATCTCACAATCTGAGATCATGACCTGAGCTGAAATCGAAAGTTGGACACCTTTAACCATAACTCACTGAGCCACCCAGAAGCCCCAGAGATGTATCCAAACTCTTAAAAAAGATGAAAGGGAAGATTTTTCTATACAAAGTAAGTACCACATGAAATTATCTTAACAGGGAAAATCAATTCAGTTATGGCAATTCTAAGAGAAGAGGACATGGATAAAAACAATCAACATGCATGAGATCTCTCTCCACTAGAATTTCTAAATCTTTGTGCTCCTGTTACATACTAACTTAGACTGCATTTATTTGTAAATATCTTTACTCTCTTACTATTTTTTAAATCCTTTGAAGGCAAAAATCAAGTCTTTCAATCCCTAGAAAGTTTTACATATGGCAGACAATCAATGGTTCAAATGATCAAATGTTGTAATATCGATGAGAGGACAAAATGACGAATGACGTATTATACCATTCTCAAAGAATTTAATGAAAATCCAGAAAAAATATGGTACATCAGGGTCACAATGGCATGAGAAAATGCTTGCCTAGAGATAAATCAATAATAGCTAGAAATCCCCTCCTTTTTGAGAGATTAGATGTTGGAAGAAAAGGGGTCGTTTTTTTTTTTTTTTAAAGATTTTATTTATTTATTTGTTAGAGAGAGAGAGAGAGCGAGCGAGCGAGCACAGGCAGGCAGAGGGAGAAGCAGGCTCCCTGCCAAGCAAGGAGCCCAATGTGGGACTCGATCCCAGGACGCTGGGATCATGACCTGAGCCGAGGGCAGCTGCTTAACCAACTGAGCCACCCAGGCATCCCAAAAGGGGTCGTTTTATACAGTGTCATTCATTATGTGTTCTTGAAAAACATCCTATTCTGCAAAATGCACTAAAAATAAAACAGGACTTATGGGGGAAAAGTAGGGCTGGGACAGACAGCTCAACATCTGTGTAACTTTATAACTACAGCACCAACAAAAACACTGACAAGACTATTTAAATTACTAGCATGGTTCAATCACTCTTGACTAGTGTCCTTAGCAGCCTTAAACCCAGGGACTCCTGCTTCTTTGAGATTTAGGTCATGGAGAGCATTCATTGCTGAGAGAGACTATTTTCATAAAAATTAACCTGAGGATTATTAAGCCACTGTTTTAATACAGTGGGGATGTCTTTGCAACTTCTTCATTTGCATTGGTAGCAGTTCACTGCATGAAAAGAAAGATATTGCTATAGATTTTCCATTTTTTTTTCCCCTACGGTCTTCACATTTCAGTAAGCCTGACTCTTCCTTCCACTGTGAGACAGCTTGATATTGATTGTTAAGAAACATTTCATGTGCTGGGAAAAATCATGCTGGAAGCGCCACAACTTCTAGGTTATCCTAGCATCATTTCTAAATGCACGTGAGATAATTAGGCCAAAGAACAGACAGGTAAGTGGCTAACGCAGGCGCTGGCACATAGGATCTCAGATTATAGTGGGAGTGGTTGTAACCTTTGTAATAATGATAGCTAGCAACATTGACTGGGGTTTATAAATTGTTTCATTTACTCTTCACACAGACTTTATGAAATAGGTAAAGCAACAGACATTCAGTACGACTAAGTATTGATCTCTGCCCAAAGTGACAAAGCTGTTAAGTGGAGAACCTAGAATTTGAATCTTGATCTTTCTGCCTCTACGGTTAAGATTTTAATAACCACAATGGAGCAGTATTTCTCATCCAGTTAAAGTCTGAAGTGATTCTACAATACTCACAGACAAGGTAGTCTGATGCGCTTTATCCTACGGGTACATGTGAACATAAATGTTGATATATGTACCTAGAAAACCACGAAGCACTGTAGAGCGCTTATTATTTTTCCAGATTTAAGCTTTCTGGCTAGTATGTAAGGAAAAATCTCTGGACAAGCCCAAAGGAGAATTCCAGAAGCATGACACCTCCTTTACAGTTCTTTCCAGCTGGGTCACAGGCCTGCTGTGATGACTCAGGCTATGTAAGGGCCTTGGAATGGACATACAGGCACACTTCTGACTCCCACACAAGACATCAGGCTGTATAGGGTGGGGGTGGAGGGAATTATGACTGGGGAACTCATACCCAGCAAGAGCCAGGATTTTAGGCATGAATGCCAACAAAAGAATTCTGGTAAAATTTTGGTGACCTTTAACAACTGTGAATTCTGTACTTACTAATGGACCTGGAATTAAGTATGGCAAGTACTAGGGCCACAAAACTGAGTAATCTATTAACACCTCACAGGCCTGTAGAGTTACCTGTGGGCATTTCATTGAACATACTCTTTGCCACGCACTCTTCTTGGTCCTTTACAGGTATTAACTCATTTAATTCTCACAGTCCTGTGATATATACAATAGTCTGTTATTCTCCCTTTTTTATAGCTGATGAAACTCACATGCAGAGAGGTTAAGAAACTTGCCTAAGGTCACATAGATGGTGAGCAATTTGGACTTAGGCTATTTGAGTTCAAAGCCTGCCTTCTTAACCTCTTCCCTGAATTCTCTCTCTACAGCTCATGGAGAAGAAGGGGTTAAAAACTGTAATGTGGGGTGTTAAGAAAAAATTATAGACCTCCATACACAGTGGAATGTTAGTGGAGGAGTGACTAATTTTGCTAGGGGTGGCGGGGGTGGGGAGGGCCTGCTGGGAGGAGTGCCAGGTCAGCAAAGCCTTCCCAGCAGATGTCAAATAGCTCTCCGGGACAGCAGACCAAACAGCGTGGGCAAAGGCACGGGGTGGGCGATGGCCTGGCATGCTTGCTGCTTGCTACTGTTGATACATAAAGTATAAAGGGGACGGGTGGCAGGAGATAAGTGTGTGCGGAAGCAGGGAGAGATCCGACAGAGGAAGAATTTGGTTCTGTGAATTGGTCATCCCCAGGAGTCTGTGTTCAGGTGGGACGTGCTGCAGTAGGTTTTACAAGGTGGGGTGATGGGAGTTGTACGACCAAATCTACGCCATCGGATCTCGCTGCAGTGTGAAGGATGGAATGACGTGGAGGATGGGGGTGCTGGGAAGAGAGGGCAGAACCTAGAAGGAGGGGCTGACTCCACCTAGCAAGCCCAGTGAGGCGCTGGTGATGCAATGGTGAGGAGGCATGAGCTGGGAGAGTTTCTGAGGATTGCGGGGTGGACTGGCTGGGGAAGCAGGGTGGGAAGGTTTCTTCATTAGGGGCAAGCTTGATCCGTATTCTTGTTCTCCTCGCTGTGTGATCTGAGTCAGCTCCAGACTCCTGCCTGGGAAGCGGGGCTTAAAAAGGCACTGCATTTTCAGGTGTATGGAACTCGATGTGGTTAATAACTAATTCCTGGTATGATGACTTTCACCTTCTTTCCTATAGTGTGAAAAGCCTCCCTGAATAAAACAGCAATGCTTTATTTGCTGATGATGATCGGTTTCATGATGTGTTCTACATAGTCCCAAAACAACTCTGCCTATTCGCGGGGGATGCCCAGTGACAGATAATTACCACCTGCTTCCCTGCACTGTACTAATGATCATGGATCTTATTTTACCTTAGCTCTGGAAGGGACTGACAGTCAAAGATGGGAAAAGTACTCTACTCCTAAGACTGGTGGAGAAAACCAAGGACCAAAAGCCAAACAGAAGTTATGTTCCATGTTTGCAACTTCCTGTTCCCCCTAAGCTGGTTGGCACCTGCCTTTCTGCTTTATTCCAGCCACTAAGTGGGAAACGCTTGTGCTCTAAGGAGCTGCTGATGTTCAGGAGCAAAGCCCACTCAGCAGAGGGCGAGGCTACAGCTGGCAGGATGACTCATGTTGGAAATAGAAAGAAAACAAATGGTCTTGAAGATTTGGTGGTAATGGGGTAATAGTTAGGGGGAGGATATGTGGTGAGGGCTCCCTGCCTTTTCCAGGAAATTGGTTAGTGAGACAATTCTGGTGCGAAAAGACTTAAAAAAAAATCCACTTACTGATACAAGAAATCAGATCATTAAATCTTTCCTTAGGAAAGAGGGGGTTTTCCAGCCCACGGAAATAGAGCTTCAGAACGCCAGCCACTGAGTTAATATCATGGTTACTCTGGTCATCAGCTAAAGGGTTTTCACCTACCAAAAAAAAAAAAAAAATTAGTTACATGCACAGTGCTTTTCTTTCTTTTTTTTTTCTGAACAAAAATATGTTTCATACTCACACATTTCTATATGTACATGTATCTTTTAATTACACTTTATGAAAGATTATATAGTACTAAAATTAAAAGTAATTGGTTTAGATATCCCAATCCATGATTAACCTAAAAATAGTTGGCTAAAAGAAAGCTTTTAAAAATCTTAATGTTACCAAAGAATCCCTTATGAGTTACCCAAATCTTAAAATAAAATATTGTGGGACATCAAGTTAAAAATCTAATCTTAGCTTGACATGAATTCAAATAGGACATTCTGTGTTTTTTATCCTGCTGGGAAGAAGATACCATATAGACACAATGTCGGAAATATTATAGGATGCACCTAATTGCGAATGCCTACAATTATATAAATGCTTCCTGAAGTGGCCTGGTGGCATTCATGGTGCATTGGAAAGATGCATTCGGCAGTAGGAGATTTGGAAATCAGACAGAGGGATCTGAAAATGTACCCTTAATAGTACCAAGGGACTTGTATAAAAAATAAAAACTTAAAAAATGTATCACAAATATGAAATTATATTATTCTTTATGGCAAGCAGTTTTAAGATGTACATAATTGATACGGCTATTCCACGCCCCTGAGAATTAAACTGAGATAAAATCCTTGAGAAATTCAACACAATATGCAGCATTAAATCAAACTCTATTTTTTATTCATAGGTCTGTTCTAAAGTTCAACAAAGTTGTATATTTTAACTTTTTTTTT
>RCUC01015342.1:0-10754 GCA_003697995.1 Taxidea taxus jeffersonii
ACACCAGTTAGAATGGCCAAATTAACAAGACAGTAAGCAACATGTGTTGGAGAGGATGTGGAGAAAGGGGAACCCTCTTACACTGTTGTTGGGAATGCAAGTTGGTGCAGCCACTTTGGAAAACAGTGTGGAGATTCCTTAAGAAATTAAAAATAGAGCTTCCCTATGGCCCTGCAATTGCACTGCTGGGTATTTACCCCAAAGATACAGATGTAGTGAAAAAAAGGGCCATCTGTACCCCAATGTTCACAGCAGCAATGGCCACAGTCACCAAACTGTGGAAAGAACCAAGATGCCCTCAACAGACGAATGGATAAGGAAGATGTGGTCCATATACACTATGGAGTATTATGCCTCCATCAGAAAGGATGAATACCCAACTTTTGTATCAACATGGACGGGACTGGAAGAGATTATGCTGAGTGAAGTAAGTCAAGCAGATAGAGTCGATTATCATATGGTTTCATTTATTTGTGGAGCATAAGAAATAACACAGGGGACACTGGGAGATGGAGAGGAGAAGGGAGTTGGGGGAAATTGGAGGGGGAGACGAACCATGAGAGACTATGGGCTCTGATAAAAAATCTGAGGGTTTTGAAGGGGTGGGGAATGGGAGGTTGGGTGAGCCTGGTGGTGGGTATTAAGGAAGGCACGTATTGCATGGAGCACTGGTGTGGTGCATAAAAAATGAATTCTGGTACACTGAAAAGAAACTTAAAAAATTAAAAAATTTTTTAAAAAGTGTGTGCCTTTGGACCACCTTAATATAAGAGATGCATATACTGTTACCACATTTAAGCACTCTTTCTGAAGTAAGAGTCAAGCCTCTAGACTCTAGCATAGAGAGTCTGGCCACAAGTTGTTGCAATATGGGATCACAGACAAAAAATTAGACAGATGTAGGAGGTTTCTCATGGAAAACTCCAGCAGAAATTTCAGACTATCTCTTACTTCATTATCTAGTGCCATTCAGGGATAAATGATCTGTCTTTCTGCCCCTGGCTGGTACAGCCATGCAGGTCTCAACCACCACTGTCAAAGAAAATGGAGCCTGGCCTTGCCTTTGGTTTAGCTTTGCCAGAGAAGGGTTTTAGTGTTAAATATAAGCATCTGCAATGAGAGATTCCTGCAGATATGAATATCCCATTGGATTTAGAGAATTCCATTTAACACACAAAACCTAGTAGCTATAGAGTACAGGTACAAAGGGAGAAAATTCCATTCCAATATGTTCAAGGAGGCGTACATGTGTATGTGGATCAATCTAGAGGGGCTTTCTGGAGGAAGAACTCCAGTTGACAGTTGCTTAAGCATGAGATACCCTCAAGAAAGGGATTATTTTAGGATTATGAGTTCCTTTTTAATTCAGGTGAGAAGAAAGTGAAATCAGGCCGTTGATATAACCTAATTTTATACTCAAAAGTTAGTCAAGTCTGGGGAAGCTTGGGTTTCACACATTGAGAAGGTGGTAGAACTAGAACTCCAAGTGAGGGCTCCTGCCCCCAAGTGTGATACTCTTATCCCTGAGACATGATTTCACTCCACTTGCAAAAGCTGCCAGGCCTTCACCCTCACACAAGAATCAATGATTCACTCTCTGAGTCCTTAAGAACCCGTAGTATATTCTAACCAAGAGAGATGGCCCAAGTTACACCAATTTAGAGGCCATCTACATTGGAAAATACCTCAGAGTAAATTTCTTATTCATCATCAGAAAGCCATCCTATGGGGGAGGGGAGAACATATGGACATAAGGAATGTAGAAGCACCTCTCTCTTGATATACATTTAAATAGGAATGGTTAAGTGTGTGTGTGTGTGTGTGTCCATGTCTGTATCCAAAAATACAGACGAACATACATACGTGTTAGGGTTCATTTGGTGATATGAACATAGAAGAGATTTTCAAATTAATGTTTTCCTTTAATAATTTCATCTGACATCCCAATTAAATTTTGAAAAGAAAATGAATTTTTAAAGTTTGGGTTTTTATTAATTTGAATTTCCATTTGAGTTTTACGAACTTAGAGATGCCTTAGTTTTTCTGTGGAGAATATAAAATCGCATAATGAATCAGATGACACTAAGTCTATGAGTATAATGACATCTGACAACACTATGTATGGCGTTGTGTCACACAACAGTGTATGCTGTGTACCTCGCCTAAGCATGACCCTGATCATTTGATATAGAGCTGAATGTTCGTGTTGTCGGAAATCTTATTCTGTGTAGTTCTCTATTGGACCAAGTGTGCTGTTCTACAGTTTACTTACAGATGACTTTTTGTTTGTTGGTTTATTTTTTTTTATTGTGCTATGTTAGTCACCATACATCATGACTTTTATTTTTTTATTTTTTAAAAAGATTTTATTTTATTTATTTGACAGAGACATGCAGCAAGAGAGGGAGCGCAAGCAGGGGGAGTGGGAGAGGGAGAATCAGGCTTCCTGCTGAGCAGGAAGCCCCATGTAGGACTCGATCCCAGGACCCTGGGATCATGACCTGAGCAGAAGGCAGAACCTTAATGACTGAGCCACACAGGCACCCACATCATTAATTTTAAAACCCATCTCAAACCTTTCCATTTGGTTTGGGGTCCTAATTTGATTTTAAGCTTGAGAGTTGTTACTATTTTAATATTGGCTTCTTGAATGATTTTACTGGCACCCTAAAATTCTGTTCAAAAAAACTAAAATGAACTTTGATTTTTTTAAATTACACTGACTGTCCAGTTGAATTTTCTAGTTTAGTAGTTACAAAAGAGGAGAGAGAAGACATACAGGATTGAAATAATTGTGAGTTGATAGCTAGAATTTTGTAAAACAGAGATAAATCCTCATGTATTGTGTGCTTTAAATCAATTCATTGTGTATTACTTTCTGCAAAAAAACATTTTAAGTGATAGGTCAATCAGTCAGAAAAATATAAGTAAACATAAGAAATTATTTCCCAACATGTAGAACATATCAAACAAATAAATTATTGAAATTTATAAGCATTTCAAATTATTTAAGAGAGATTTGTTTCATATCTTTATGTCTGAAACCAAAACAATCATGTAATCTCCATGAAGCCTTGACTTTGTTCATTCCCATCACTTAAGTGTACTCAGTATTTAACCCGGAGTCTGACACATAGTAGGTACTTAATAAATATCTATCAATTTTATGGATTAACCATTTTTAAAGGATTAATTAATTGATTAATTTTTAAGTAGGCCCCATGCCCAATATGGAACCCAGTACAGGGCTTGAACTCATGACCCTGAGATCAAGACCTGAGCTGAGAACGAGAGCTAGATATTTAGCAGACCAAGCCAGACACCCCAAAACAACAAATTTAGTTTTAAAGCCATAAAAAAGCTTAAGTTTCAAAAAATAAAGACCAAAGTAGCTTTTACATGCATTTGAGTTTGAGCTGAGTTGAAATTAATGCTCACTGTATTATCTGCAGATTGAGGTTGTAGTGTCTGCACATCCCAAAATTATAACCTAATACTTTTTATACATTTTAAAGAATAAAATTTTTATTTGATCATTTTTTTCAATAACTAATTTTTCTTGATGTCTTTGCTCTACTACAAATTACATCCAGTCAGAAATAATTTTGCTTTGTTCCCAACAGAAAAGAGCAGCTTTATATAGTAAAACAAATTAGAAATGATATCAATATTGATCAAATCTTTGTATTATTTTATTAGAATCAGTGAAAAAATGTACTTCTATTAAATATTTTATAGTAAATCATATTGATTTATTAGTATTCCACCCATGGCACATGAAACTGTTAATGAGGACTATTTTTTTTACTTTGGCAGGCAACATGAAATAATTTGCCATCTTTGATTAGGAAATGAGTACAGGAAAAATCCTGTGTGTGTGATGGATGTGAGAAGCCTTGCCAACCATCCCATGCCACCACTCATTTCACCTAATTTACAGAGCTTTTTATCCATCAGAAAATTCACACCAAGAGAAAGCTTTTAAATCTATAGGAGGGAACTCTTCCAGCCAAAAAAGACAGTTTCTTCTACATCCCCTAGCCTGTGCACAACATCTCATCTCAATATTTCAAACATCACATCTAAAACCACACTGTGGGATTTACTCCACTCCTTGCTTGATAGTAAATTACACCAATCCTTGACTCCTCTCTTTCCCTTCACCCCATACCTAATCTAACCACAAATCTCAGGTGCTCTACCCATTAAGAAGCTCCAGAATCAATCACTGCTTATCTTGCCTATAGCCAGTCTAGGTCTCTCTCATTTTCACCTGCCATCACTCACCTACCCTACGGCATAGTTTCTTGACTCCAATCCATGCTGATATCCAAGATTCAACATTTCAACCCATTTAGAACTTATTCCTTCACCAGATTGGCCTGACTCCATTCCACAAGAAAGGAGACATCACTATCATTGCCTTCATTAATTCCCGTCTTGTCAGTCTATTTCTCCTCCCACGCTCACTGTATTGTTCCTGTCACCTTTAGAACCACCAGTTGTACCACTGAGAAAATGCAAAGACGCCCTCAAGTAATTTTTCAAAGGTCAAAAAGATGTGGTCAAAGCAACATTCTGTTTCTAGAAAGAAATATAGAAATAGCTGACTTAGATTTCATTCTATCCTACCAGTCCCTGCCTCTTGTAAAAATATTGGCCATGGAGTTAGACAAGCTGAAGAAAGAAAACAACTGATGTCAGACAGAAAAGAAAATATTCACATATAATATGGTATCAAGTAGTGATCATTTCTCAAAGTGAAATAGCAGAGGAGATCGAGTGGTCCAGGTGGGAAGGAAGGCAAGTAGATCAAACCTGAAAAGTATAAGCTACAGGGGCACCTGGGTGGCTCAGTGGGTTAAGGCCTCTGCCTTCGGCTCAGGTCATGATCCCGGGGTCCTGGGATCGGGCCCCCCATCAGGCTCTCTGCTCAGCAGGGAGCCTGCCTCCCCCGCCTCCTCTGCCTGCCTCTCTGCCTACTTGTGATCTCTGTGTCAAATAAATAAATAAATAATCTTAAAAAAAAAAAGTACAAGCTACAAAGAGTGAGCTCAGGACTGTGATTTCACTCAGATGGATACCACCAGAAGTCTCATGTAGGCGGAGAAGGGTAAGAGAGGAAGGAAGATAGAACAGGTCGCTAATCTTGCACAGAAGGAAATTCAAAGAAATTTGCTTTCATATGGTGTTTGGACTGGAAAGATCAGAACCCAGATGGCAGGAGTTAAAAAGAAATGTGAATCGAGTCTAGGTACACTTTGAGGGCTATCTGACATAAAAAGGGATGACCCCAATTAGGAGGCAGATAAAAGAGACAACAACAGTTCGAGCGGTTTTCCTGTTTTGATTAGACTCCTCTACTTTTCTGTATGGGTAAGAAACTGAACCTACAAATACAGGAAAGTGGCATGATATAGAGTGAGAGAGAATTCAGGGCAGTGGGAGTTCTCATGAGATACAGAGGAAAAGAAAACGGTAAATAAAGAAGAGAGAAATTACCTTCTCTGACAGCAAAGGAAGTGTGAGACACGAGAGTTGGGGCGAGTGTTCTGTGGAGGGAGAAAGTGACAAATGCTCTGTTTGGGTCTTATGCAGAGCAGGGGATTTTTAAAGAGGATTAATACACATCCCCTCTTTGCCTCAGCTTCCTCCTCCCTATAGTGGAGCCTAAATGGTTAACTACTTGATAGAGCAGCTGTGATGATTAAATGAGTCAATGTGTAAAGAGGCTAACTGTGAGAAGTAGACTCTCAGTACATATTTGCTGTTATTATTCAATTTTGTAGTTTTCCACAGCAGCAATATAATTCTTTTTGTCATTACAATTAATGGTTAGATAAAGCCTTACCATACACAAATTATGTTAATGAAAATTATCCCCCATGTTTTTGTCCACGATTTATTTAGACACCAAGCAACATTGTTTTCATATTGTGCAGATGAGGAAACCGAGCCACCAATTTGTCCAGTCTCATAATACTACTAAATAGTAGAGTCATGGCCCAAGCCCAAGTGTTCTGAGTCCAAATTCTATTGTCTTGACACTAAACTCCTGTTCTAAATACAGGAGGCCTACTGAGCAGATCTTTACACTCCCCAAAAACCTTTGACTAAGCTAAGACCAAAGACTTTAAAGCAACAACTCAACTTCCATAAACTGGCCATTGGATGAATGTCAATGGCGTAACAGACCTAGAGAAGAAAAGTCAATTTAAGTACCTCTGAGATGGAGGGATGAGAGAAGTAATGAGACATAACCAATCTGACTCCAAGGTGCCTTGGAAAGGTTTAGAAATGGGAGGAACCAATCCAAAGACGAATGTGTAAGGAAGTCAGGAGCAAAAAAACAAGTACATCGATTGAAAGTTTCTGTTAGGCTGAGCTATATGCAATTGCCTATTGTTATGGGTTGAGCTATATTCCCCCAAAATTCCCATGTTGAAGCCTAACCCTCAGTATGTCAGAATATGACCTTATTTGGAAATAGGGTCTTTGCAGATATAATTAATTAAAATGAGGTCGTTAGGGTGAGTCCTAACCTGATATGATTGGTATCCCTATAAAAAGGAGAAATTCAGACACAGAAACACACATACAAGGAGAACACCATGTGAAGATAAAGGCAGAGTTTGAGGTGATGCATCTAAAGGCCAAGGAAGGCCAACAACTCCCAACCAAACACTGGAAGCTAGGAGAGAGGTCTGTGCAGACTCTCCCTCATGGCCCTCAGATAGAACCAAGCCTGCTGACACCTTGGCCTCAGACTTCGAGTCTCCAGAGCTGTGAGACAGTAAATTTCTGCTATTTAAGCCACCCAAATTTTTGGTATTTTGTTATGGCAACCAAATACAAATACACCCACAGTTGATACTCTCTGACCAACAACAACAACAACAAAAAAAAAACGGAAATTTCATTTGATTCAACCTAAATACAAGAAGTAGACTATTAGGTTCTCCTTCTCCCCCCACCCCAGCAGAGCCAGATTTTAGTCCCTGGAGAAAGAGATGAGGTTCTTCCAACCTCTTGTATGTGAAGCAGATCAAAGATTAGTGGAGTCGGGGGCGCCTGCGTGGCTCCATTGTTAAACATCTGCCTTTGGCTCAGGTCATGATCCCAGGGTCCTGGGATCGAGCCCCACATCAGGCTCCCTGCTCAGCGGGAAGCCTTCTTCTCCTTCTCCCTCTGCCTGCCCCTCCCCCTTCTGCTCACTCTCTCGCTGTGTTTCTCTCTGTCAAATAAATAAAATCTTAAAAAAAAAAAAAAAAGATTAGTGGAGGGGTGCATGGGTGGCTCAGTGGGTTAAGCCTCTGTCTTTGGCTCAGGTCATGATTCCAGGGTCCTGGAATTGAGCCCTGCATCGGGCTCTCTGCTCAGCGGGGAGCCTGCTTCCTCCCCTTTCTCTGCCTGCCTCTCTGCCTACTTGTGATCTCTGTTAAATAAATAAATAAAATCTTAAAAAAAAAAAAACAAAAAGATTAGTGGAATACTGGGGTGCCTGGGTGGTACAGCGGGTTAGGCATCTAATTCTTGGTTTCAGCTAAGGTCCTGATCCTAGGATCATAAGATCAAGCCCCACACTGGGCTCTGCACTAAACACAGAATCTGCTTGAGAATCTCTCTCTCTGCTCTCCCTCTGCCCCTTCCCCCTGCACTCTCTCTCTAAATAAAGAAATCTTTTAAAAAATGCATTAACAGTGCTATTTTAGCAAATAAAGGTCTGTTCAATGAGCAGGTATCAATATCTCGACAACAGCTGTGTACAGAGGCTGGAGGCAAAGTGAGGCTTGCAAGAGGAGGATGAACTGGGGCCAGTTACACTCGCCCAGGATACTCAGCGAATCCAACCACAGGGCAGAAAGATGCCTGAGGACATTGCAGAGTCTCAGGGTGGTAATTTTGAACAGTCCCACATGCCTGGATGGTGCTGGAGTGCTTTAAATGGTAAACTTAACCATCAGAGTCTACAAAATAACTAGTCACAGTCTACGAGAAAATACTTTTCAAATCACATATCTAATAAAGGACTTACATCCAAGAATACATGAAGAACCTCAAAACACGATCATGAGAAAGCAAACAACCCGAGTTTTGAGGATTAGCTAAAGATTCCCAGTCATCTCACCAGACATATACGGACTGCACATAACCACAAGAACAGATGTTCAGCATCGTTAGTCATTAGGGAAATACAACCCAAAACCCAAATGAGATACGACTACCTACCCATTAGGATGGCTAAACTTTAAAAGACTGATCATACCAAGTGTTGGGGAGAATGTGGAGCAACTGGACCTTTCGTATGCTGCTGATAGGGATGTGAAATGGTACAATCACTTCTCAAACATAGCAGCAGTTTCTAAAAAACTACCTGTGCCCGTACCGTATAACCTAGACATTCCATTCGCTTCCTCGAGAGAAGTGAAAGCATATGTCCACACAGAGACTTACTCATGAATGTTTTTTGCAGCTCTGTGTGTAGTAACTAGAACTGGAGGTAACCCAAATGTTTATCAACCCCTGAACAGAAACAATTACGTATGTATCTGTTCAGTGGAATGTGACTTAGCAATAAATATAAACTATTAATGCGTCCAATAAGATGAATGAATCTCAAAGTAATTACGCCGAGGGAAAGAATCCAGACAAGAAAAGGAACGTAATGTATGAATCAACTTGTGTAAGACTCTAGAACATGCAAACTAACCTACAGCAGCAAAAAGCAGATCAGTAGTTGCCTAGGGACAGGCAGAGCTGGGGGAGAGATTACCAAGAAACACGAGGAGACTTTTTGGGAATGATAAATAGCTCATCAGCCCAACCATGGTAATGGTTTCAGATGTATATATTATGTCAAAATGTACAAATATTACACTTTAAATATGTTCAATTTAGTGTATATATTATGCCATGATAAAGCTATAAAAAAAGACTTTTAAAAATCAAAATCTAAAAAAAAATCAAAATCTATTGAACTCAGAGTTTTATGTTTTTCCTTTGCTTCTTTCTAAAAAATTATTTATTTATTTATTTGAAAGAAAAAGAGAGAAAGAGAACACAAGCAGAGGGTAGGTGGAAGAGCAGAAGGAAGGGGTGAAGCAGGCTCCCAGCTGAGCAGGGAGACAGAAGGCGGGGTGGAGTTCCATCCCAGGACCCTGAGATCATGACCTGAGCCGAAGGCAGATGCTTAACTGACTGAGCCATGCAGGTGCCCCATCCTTTGCTTGTTTTAAAAATATTTTAATGTGGGGGGCACCTGGGTGGCTCAGTGGGTTAAAGCCTCTGCCTTCGGCTCAGGTCATGATCCCGGCGTCCTGGGATCGAGCCCCGCGTCGGGCTCTCTGCTCAGTGGGGAGCCTGCTTCCCTTCCTCTCTCTCTGCCTGCCTCTCCACCTACTTGTGATCTGTCTGTCAAATAAGTAAATAAAATCTTAAAAAAATATATATTTTAATGTGGTTTAAAATAAGACACATATAGAGAAATTTATTAAACCACAGCAAAGCCCTAATAAGAAGGACTTGATGTTGTTAACAGCAGAGGTTGTATTTATTGCAAGAAAGCACTGTGTTTGGTTTTGAAATTCTTGATGGCTGAGGAGGGGAGGAGGGCAGGAAATGAAAAGGGTCACACAGTTCTCACTATCTCATAAATGGAAGCATACCAATTATTCAAGATAGACTCGCTCTTGAATTCCAAAAGGAATTTATCACATGGGGCCTTAGGAGGACTCCTGAAGGATTTAATGAACAATTACTTTAACAACAGCTCCACAGCAATGGCCAAAACCTTCTTACATAGCTACTCTCTCAATTCAGACCAAGGGCATCCTATTAACGTCCGGCCATTCTTTAGGGGAACTAAGTCAAGATGGTCAGGAAGGTAGAATTCTGATTTTCTCTATATAACAGTATAGTTGTATCTTCGCATCCTTATTTACACAGATGAACCGTGCTCAGTCCCCAGCCCTCACATGCTGGTGGATAGACACCAGGAGTATGAAAAGCCAATGTTAGGTACCTTGTTCCCTGCCCACGTCCATGACCTCAACGCTCTGACAAATCTGCCATCCTCCCATTATTTCTGCCAGACGCAGTACCTGCTGTGCATACTGTGAGGTGCAGCCCTCTCCTGACCCCTCACAGCCCATCACTACCGATCACACAGGGCGCTGTGGGAGGTCACTCTGGCTCACCGGGTCCTGGGTCCCACTGCCCTCCCGCCTCTAGGCCTGAATTGCTGCATAGTGTGTTGACAAGGCAGAGGAGTCCACCTCCCATGTCACTATGTCACACTCTGTGACCACTTCTGCAGGACCCAGTGCTGTGCAGAGCTTTTACTAGAAAAGCACTTCCATTTCTGCTCAGTCCTCTCTTTTCCTCCGTCTGCAATTTGCCACCATAACAATAAGGAGGGGACAGAGCAGAGTGAATATACCTAGAAGCAGAACTCCCAGCTTTCATACCCGAGTACGCCTGCCTCCTTCCTACTTCAGGATGGGTTCTGTCCTCAGAGGCCACTCAGTCCACGTCTAAAAGGACTTTGGCTGGGTCATATGACTTTCTCCATGAATGGCTGGGTATCTCCAAATCTATGTAGTTGACACAATGTGCACCTGTCATTCTCAAACTTTCCCGCATATTAGAATCATCTGGGCATCTTCAAAAAAAAAATCAGTGTCCAGGACACATCCAGACCAGAACACCCAGGAAGGGTCCCAAGTGTCAGTTTTCTTTCTTTCTTTTTTTTTTTT
>RCUC01015535.1:0-10553 GCA_003697995.1 Taxidea taxus jeffersonii
GAGGGGACAGGCGGGGGCCGGACACCCCCGCAAGAGGGGACAGGCGGTCCGCCCACGCCGCGCTCTGCAGCCGCGACCCCATCCGCTCGGAGGCTCGGCTGGCGCCCCGCCGCGGCCCACACGCCGGCCGGGCCCCATCCGGCTCCAGTCGGAAGCATGCACCGCCCGGAGCCACCGACGGTCTCGGATGGCCTCAGATACCCGCAACGCCCTGAAGTTTGCCAAAGCTGGAGACACATGGTGCCGGCGCGTACAGCCGCGCGCTGCGTCATCCGGCAGCCGCCGGAAGCCGGCCGCAGTGACGTCAGGCAGGGCGCCGAGGGGCAGGTGCCGTCGCGGGCGGAAGTCCCTTAAGGGTTGCAACTGGCCGGGCTGAGAGCCGGGCTTCGCGTCCTCCGGGCTCACATCCGGGCGCACGTAGCCCGTGTCGCTGCTGCACTGCCCTCTGCGTACCAGTGCGCGTCCCGGGAGGCCCCGCTGGCGCCCGGTGTCCCAACGAGTGAAGGCCCCCCCACCCCCCCGCCCGCCGTGGGGCTGGGTCCGCTGAGCCGCGCAGGACAGCGAGGTCGCGCTCTGCCCTCGCATCCCTTTAGCGGGTTTCCCGGGATGCGCGTCACTTTCTGGTTTAATAAAAGTATCTTCTCTTCTGCCTCTGTGGAGAGGTCCTCTGGATTGGGAGGAGATTTGGGTTTTAACTCGATCCCCACCCCCACCCGCCGAGGAGGGCGCCAGGGAAGGTACGGGAGCTGGAAAAGGTGCGGGTTGTTGGAGATAGAGCGAAGCGTTGCAGGGTGGCAGGTGTTCTCCGAGAGGGGTGGCAAGAACTACACAGGCCAGGCTCGGAAGGCGAGGACTTGTTCTGTAGGTAAAGAAGCCGAGAAGTACTTGAAGCTCATTTTGCACCTGCTGGATTCATTCACGCACTCTAATATACAAATCCCATTACGTATTTTAGTAAATCTTCCGAGACCCGGCAGGAATATTCCTTCCGGATTGCTACCGTGGAAAATAACATTCAGCCAGAGGTTAACTAGGACTAGTTAGACGCTAGGACTTGGAGCAGGTTGTTTGCCTTCCAACACTCAGCCATGACATAAATAGAACCACGAAGGCACATGGTTATGGGTATGGAGGGGCAGGGTGTAGCTGTGACGGTCTACGTGTGTGACCCAAAAAGTTGGGCTCCCTGAGGACCGAAAGAGAAGAGCTTGTTTTCTAAAATGGTGACAAAATTCATCGGAGATGGTTAGATGCTCCATGGAAATCCGCCCCCCCCCCAAGTAAAAAGGGTGCCAAAATATTACATAGTACATAGTACATAGTACATATGCATAGTACAGGGAGGCTGCATGAGACTGACAGACACACCTCTCAGCAGTTCTCAACCATCAGGCTATGGGAAAGAACTTTCTTTAGATCCACATCTCAAAAGAATAACTCCATTATTCTTCCAAGCCAACTGGGATGTTTGCCTGAAGAGAATATTAGCAATTTGGCTCTGGAAGAATACACAGAATTACAGCCAAGGAGACGTCAAAGTACAGCTCACGGGGTCTCCCCCAGGAGGCTATAGAGTGTGGCTGTGCTTCTGGGGTTTGGTCCTTCATTATGTACAGGGCCCAAAACTCGAAGTTACAAAGGCATTGAGAATTCACCTGAAGCGATTGGAGAAATTCTTTTCTTGACTAAGCAAGCCAACCGGTTGGATTTACCATGGGCACAGCGTGGTATGAAGTACTGCATGGCATGTTGTCAAGAACAACTCAGAGATATCTAGTTAGTTATTTGCTGTTTTGTTCTCACGAGTGAGATAGTGGATGGGTGAGAGGGACAAGAAAGAAAACACTGAAGTCTTCCCAGCCTTGGGAACAGGGAAAAGAGTCACTAAAAACAAACAACAACAACAATCACACACCAATTAATTGGAATCTGGCCAAGATGTGAGTCTGGGAAAACCCTCTTTGAGCGGGCCAGTTGAGGATAAATCTTCAGTTGTTCAGGGCTTTCTTTAAAACTCCAGTCTAGTGGGAAGGCATCTATATGAGACCTTGTCTAGGTAACCTCAGTGCCCTCCCATCTTAGTCTGGTCAAGTGCATATAATTTGTCTTGCTAGAACTTCTCAGATGCAAAGAAGAATTCGACACTGTCTCTAAAGGACCTTACAATCTAGTAGAGGAAATGTTCCATCATGGCTAACTCTAGCATCAGGACATGCAAAGAAAGTACTCTGGGGCTGAACGAGGGAAGAATTGTATCCAGAGATTTAGTGGAATACTAAAGTAAGTATTTAGTGGATACTTGAGCTGGGTGGGAAAAACCCCAACAGCTAGGTCCACCAGGGACAAACCAGGCATCCAACAACGTTTGGTTTATCAGCCTGCTGTAAAGAGAGAACCCTAGAAAAATCTGGGTTGTGTCTTATTGTGAGTGTAGAAAGGGAATTTTGTAAGGTTTGGGATTGCACTGAATACTTTTTTAAATTTTTTTAAATATTTTATTTATTTATTTGACAGAGAGAGAGAGGGAGAGAGAGCAAGCAAGCACAGGCAGAGGCAGAGGGAGAAGCAGGCTCCCTGCCTAGCAAGGAGCCTGATATGGGACTTGATCCTAGGACGCTGGGATCATGATCTGAGCCGAAGGCAGCCGCTTAACCAACTGAGCCACCCAGGCGTCCCACTTTTTAATTTTTTAAAAAAGATTTTATTTATTTATTTATCAGAGAGAGCACAAGCAGGGGAAGCAGCAGGCAGAGCAGGCAGAGGGAGAAGTAGGCTTCCTGCTGAGCAGGGAGCCTGATGTGGGACTTGATCCCAGCACATGGGATCATGACCCAAGCCGAAGGCAGATGCTGAACTGACTGAGCCAGTCAGGCATCCCTGAATAACTTTTTTATTTTTATTTTTTTAAAGACTTTATTTATTTATTGGACAGACAGAGATCACAAGTAGGCAGAGAGACAGCCAGAGAGAGAGGAGGAAGCAGGCTCCTCGCTGAGCAGAGATCCCGATGCGGGGCTCGATCCCAGGACCCTGGGATCATGACCTGAGCCGAAGGCAGAGGCTTCAACTCACTGAGCCACTCAGGCGCCCCTGAATAACTTTTTTAAAGATTACTTTATCTTATTTTTTTTTAAAGATTTATTTTTTTTTATTTTTTATTTTTATTTATTTGACAGATGCGGATCACTAGTAGGTAGAGAGGCAGGCAGAGAGAGAGGAGAAAACAGGCTCTCTGCTGAGCAGAGAACCCGATGCGGGACTCAATTCCAGGAACCTGGGATCATGACCTGAGCCGAAGGCAGAGGCTTTAACCCACTGAGCCACCCAGGTGCCCCTGATTATTTTATTTTTTAAAAAGATTTTATTTATTTATTTGACAGAGATCACAAGTAGGCAGAGAGGCAGGCAGAGAGAGAGAGAGGAGGAAGCAGGCTCCCTGCTGAGCAGAGAGCCCAATTCGGGGCTTGATCCCAGGACCCTGGGATCATGACCTGAGCTGAAGGCAGAGGATTTAACCCACTGAGTCACCCAGGCATCTTATTTTTTAAAAAGATTTATTTATTTGTCAGAGGAAGAGAGAGAGGGCACAAGCGGGGGCAGGTGGCGTATGGCAGGCAGAGGGAGAAGCAGGCTCCCCACTGAACAAGGAGTCCAATGTGGGACTTGATCCCAGGACCCTGGGACCATGACCTGAGCGAGCTGGAGGCAGACACTTAACCGTTTAACTGAGCCCCCCAGGCACCCCTGCACTGAATAATTCTGAGGAGGGGAAGTGAGAGTCAGCTTTAGATTGTTGCTGTCATGAAGTGTGGACAACGTAGTAATTGGGTCCCAGTCTTTTTTTGGGGGGAGGGGCAGAAGGAGCAAGACTCTCAGGCAGACTCCCCACTGAGCTTGGAGCCTGTCGTGGGGCTTGATCTCACGACCCTGAGATCATGCTGTGAGCTGTGAGCTGAAACCAAGAGTCAGATGCTGAACTGACTGAGCCACCCAGGTGCCCCGGTCTCAGTCATTTTTGTTCATGAAGTCGGGCCCCACACGGGGCTCAGGAGGTTCCTGGCAAGAAGAAGGAGGCCATCTCGACACTTTACAGCTGAGGTGTGGCCCTGGAGAGATGTTTTCTGTTAACACTGCAACTGCCTCATCTGTGTCAGCTCTGAGAAACTGAATATACACCTGGACAGCAGCCAGTCCACTTACAGAAATAGGCCCCCGACCTCCAGCAGCCTGCCCAGAAACCAACTCCTCCCCCACCGCCCAGGAGGTCAGCTGCTGCAATTCAGATAGCTGTGTCTAGTGATGGCCCGGGAAGCCACACAGCATCCCGTCAAAATCCAAATAAGCTGGATGTGCCCGCACTCGGTCCACGCCCACTTTTGTTCCCCGTTCCAGCTCAGGGCCAACCAGAGAAAACCAAACACAAGGGATGCCCAACGTCTACTTAGCCCAGCTCCAGCTCCCACAGCCCCCAGCAGGGCACCCCTGAATTCCCCTTTTTCCGCCATGAAGCGCCCCCCCCCCCCCCCCCCCCGCCTGCCTGCCTGCCTTTGGGCCTCGGCCAGTCCAAGGGATGTGGTGTTTCCGTTAGAGCAGGCTCGCACAAATAGCCTTTGCGTATTCTCATTTGGTTGGTGCTCATTATCCCCCGATAGTATAGGGGCCCAGAGAGTTTCTGGGCTGGTGAGCACGTGGAAAGGCTGGTTGAGCAGCGAACCCCGAGGGTCCCGGAAGCTCCATGTGCCTTCCCTACACCTCGCCCTCGGCCTCTCTTCCATCTGGATGTTTCCCTACCCTTTATCATGTCCTTTTAGGATTACTGGTGAGCAGTGAGTAGAAGCTTCTTCTGAGTTCTGTGAGCTGCTAGCAGGCTCACTGAACCCGAGGGAGGATCGTGGGAAGCCCGATTCATAGCCAGTTAGTCAGAAGCACAGGTAACAGCTTGGACTTGCTGTTGGCATCTGAAGTGTGTGTGTGGGTTCTTATGGGACGGAGCCCTCCCTCAACCTGCGGGATCCGATGCCATATCTGGGTAGATGGTGCCAGAGTGAGTTCAAGGGTGGGACACCCAGCTGATGTCACCGAACTGCCTGGTGTGGGGAAAACCCGCACACATTGGGTGTTGGAAGTGTTGAGGGCAGGGCGCCTGGGTGCTTCAGTCGTTTAAGCCTCTGTCTTCGGCTCAGGTCATGATGTCAGGGTTCTAAGATGGAGTCCTGCATTGGGCTCCTTGCTCTGCAGGAAGCCTGCTTCTCCCTCTCCCTGCTACTCCCCCTGTTGTGCTCTCTTCCTCTGTCAAATGAATAAGTAAGAATTCCTAAAAAAAAAAAAAAAAAAAAGAAGTGTTGAGGACACTTCTTTTGAGTTGAGACGGAGGAGGAGAATGGGTTTTTCCCAAAACACAAGCTAAGGGGAGTTTTAGTAGTGTTCTTGGCTGCATTGCCACCAGAGTGGGAGACTGGGATGGTTAGGCCTCTGTGTCGGTGGGAGACTAGGTACCAGAGCACTGCCTCCTTTGCCTGTGAATGAGCGCGGAAGGCAGAGTGGAAGATTTCACCTGCCGGTGCTTTATGTGCTGAAGGGGCTGGAATGCCTTTGGGGCTGCGTGAGGCTATCAAATAGGGTCCAATCAGGAGACAGAAACAGGATACAGGAAAGGTTTAATATAAAGAATCGTTAAGTATAATAGGGGATTAGGGCAACAAGGGATTGGCTAGTAAAAGGAAAGAAAACTCTGAAGAGTATGAGAATAGCAGATACAAGAAGCAACTACCACTCTGAAGGCTGAGAGAACGCTCCCAGGGAGGAAACCTCATCACCCCCCAGGGCTGAGATCCAGCTTTGCTGGAGAGAGCCTAGCTAAGGAAGCCACCGGAAGGTGGAGAAGCGCCGGCAGGACTTGCTGGGCGTCCCTCTAGAGCGCAGGGAAAGCTGCTCAGGGCCAGCTGCTTTGTGGACGAGAGGCAGGCGCTCGCAGAAGCTGGAGCTGGAGGAGCTGGGCTTGGTGCGGGGAGGTGGGCGTTGAGGCGGCTCTGATTCTGCAGGTGCCCGCCCAGGGAACTTTGGAGCCAGGCAGCAAAGCCCTTTCCTCCCGCGCCGCCTCCGCGGTTCCTTTGGCTCAGCGCTGGGGTGCTGGGCCACCTGACGAGGGATGAGCGCTCCGAGGAACGGGCTCCATCCAGCGGAGCAGGAACCGGCTGCGCCCGGAGCCCGAGGTCACACGCTGCGCCCCGGCACAGGACCAAGGCTTTAAAACGGAAGTCGGGACAAGCACCAGTCTGCAGTCCAGCTGCGCCGCAAGGATGCTAATGGCAGCGTGACTTGTGGCAACATCGTGACCGCCGGCGGCGGATTCCTGCCTGCAGCGTGGCGGGCAGCCCGGAGGCCCGTCCGGACTCCGCTGTGGAGGGCGGTTGTCCAGGCCTTGCTGAGGGGCCACGTTTATTCAGATAGCCCAGGCATGGCTTGTCCCCGCATCTCCGCCGTCCTCGGAGTCTAAGTGACAGGCGCTGGGACAGGGAAGTCTCAGAAAGGGGCGTCACGGGGGGCCCAAGAGCGCGGGACAAAGAGAGAGAGAAGGGAGGTAGCTTCGCTCTGCAAGCCCCGCCCCGCAGGCTGGCCACGCCCAACGCCCCGTCTTCCCGTTGGCCCCGCCCCCTCCCCAGCCGGTCCTCACAGTCCTGCGGGCACCGTCCCTCCCCGTCCGGCCTTCTTCTCCCCACCGGCCCCGCCCCATCCCGTAGGCCCCGCCTCCTTCCTGCCAGCCACGCCCCCTTCCCCATCCCGTCCCCCCTTTCCTGCCGGCCTAGCCCCTCCCCCACAGATCACACTTCACCTTCCCGCCAGCCCCGCCCTCCCCTACCCACCGGCCCCGCCCCTTCCCAATAGCCCCGTTCTTCCCACCAGCGCTGCCTCTCTTCTTTCCTGTCCTCCACCTTGCTGCCGGCCCTGCCGCCCTTCCTCCCTGCTAGCCCCGTCCTCTTCCCGCAGGTCCCGCCTTCCAGACCTCCCCTCCCCACCAGCCAAGCCCTCACCCTACCCATAGCCCTTCCCCCAAGTCCCGCCCCTCCCCCACCGGCCACGCCCCTCACCTTCTGGCTAGCCCCTCCCTCCGTTTCCTGTCGGCCTGAGCGTGGCCTTCCCGAGCGCGAGGCAGGCCGGGAAGTTGGCTGCCCTAAAGATGGCGGCAGAATTGAAAAGTTGGAGCCGCTCCTGCGGCCTAGAGGGGCAGGAGACGGGTCGGGGGCGGGGCAGGCGCGCTCTCGTCCTCTCTGAAGGGCGTAGGGCGGTATTGGGGCGCGACAGGCGCGTTCCCGCGGCCGTGAGGGGGCGGGGCAAGGCGGGCGCGTTCCCTGCGGCCCTGAGGAGTGGGGGCGGGGCGCGGGGCGGGGCGCGGGGCGGGGCCGCGCCTCGGCCCGGAAGTGCGGGGTGTGGGGTGCAGGGCGCGGACGTCCCCTGGCGGCCGCGGCCGGAGAGTGCGACCGCGCGGGCGGGAGGCACAGAAGCGGCGGCGGCGGCGGCCGCGGGGCCGGGCGAGCATGTAGCGGCCACGGGCGGCGCGGGGCTCCCGGGGCGGGCCGGGCCGCGGGGGCCGCTCGCGGCGACATGGAGGAGGAGGGCAAGAAGGGCAAGAAGGTGAGCGTGCGCGGGCGGGCGCTCCCGAGGGTCGGGCGGGGGGCGGGCTGGACCCCGGGGCGGGGCGGAGGGGCCGGCGCCGGGGGTGGACTGGGAGCGCTGACGGCCAGCCGGCCCGGGGCGCTGGGCGGTCCCACGGGGGGAGGTTAGATGTGAGGTCAGGCGTGGGGCGGTCGGGGGCGCACACTCTTGGGGGAAGAGGGCGGCCAGCAGGCCGGGGTTTCCCGGGGGACGCCGCGCGCTCGGGCCCGGCACTGGGCCGCGGGAGTCGGGCTCCGCGGATGGGCTGGGAGACGAGCCCCCGGACAATGGGGTTAGGTGGTCCTCCGCCCGGGCCGCGCGGCGGGGGAGGAAGGAGCCACGCCTTTCCGCCCCTTCCGGTCAGTGGGTCCCCCCAACCCAGGCTCTGCACATGGCCGGCCGGCGGCGTAGGGCGCAGGGGCTGCGGAGGGGCCGGCCCGCCGCGGCGCCGGAAAGTTTCCAGGGCCGGTGTCTGGGAGACAATGGGGAGTCCGCCCCACGCAGAGCGTGTGCCGCCTGGTGCCTTCGGTTTCGTGGTGTCGCGCACACGGGGACGGTGCGCCTCCGGTCCGCCGCGCTCGGTCCTGCTAGCCCGCCGCGCGGCTCCGGCACGCTTGTTCGGCGGCTGGATTTCGCACGTAGTTCAGGAGACTCCTTGGTTTCTGTGGTCTTCCACAGTGTGGCGGTCGTTACAGGCTAGTGGCTGATAACGTATCTCTGGTTTCGGGAGACTGTCCTAGCTCAGCTGCTATTGAAATGGAAAACGGTTTCAATGAAATTTCTCTCTTTCAGGTAGAGGGTTTTCAGTGCGCTGGATTTCGTTAGTGTGCGCTTCTGCGTGCAAATCTCAGATAGGCTTTGGAGGGTCCTCTGATCGCACCAGCCTGTGCTGGCCGGAGCCAGCTGTGCCCTCGGTGGACTCATTCCCTTGTTTCCCAAGGTGCCCCACTCTTGAAATGTTGAGCTTGCAATCCGTGTGCAATCCCAGTGGCCCTCCGCGGATCGGGTGGTGCTTTTCCCTCACTTTCTTTCCTCCTTGTTGTGTTATGTACGCAACGTGTTGTGTTAGGTCTAATTAAAATGTGGTACCAGGGGCGCCGGGGTGGCTCAGTGGGTTAAGCCTCTGCCTTTGGCTCAGGTCATGATCTCAGGGTCCTGGGATGGAGCCCCGCATCGGGCTCTCTGCTCCTGGGGAGCCTGCTTCCTCCTCTCTCTCTCTGTCTGCCTCTCTGCCTACTTGTGATCTCTGTCAAATAAATAGAATCTTTTAAAAAAAAATGTGTTACCAGCTGCAGTTACCCAAGTCTGGAAAACAGCCCAAGAAAGTGATTCAGCCTGCAGGCGCTAGACAGCGGAGAGATGCTGCCCACCCTGAAGGGGAGAGCTGAGTTTAATGTTTCTGCCACAGCCAGTAGAAGGCTCCAGAAGAAAGTCAGTCCACGGCCTCTTTCCCTGCTACAGGCAGGTGGGCCAGGACCCGCACAAGAGATGGCCGGACCCCAGCGCTCTTGGCTGCCAGCATTGCTCCCCGGCCCAGCGGGTCACCAGTCTTGGCCTCAAGGCATCTTCCACACTCAGGCCAGGCTGGCTGGCTGAGGAGGGTCCCTCCCTTCCAATGGATGCTAACCTGTCTGTGACTGAGAAGCACGGGATAGACTGACGGACTTCAGAGCCCTCTATGAGGTTTGGTAGAAACATTAGAATATTCAGCGACATTGGGAGAGACAAAGAATCATTTGGACATTCCTGAAATAGAAGTGAGAAGCCAGTGAAACTCAAGAGTTTTTGAGGTGGGGGCCGTGTTAAGATTTAAGCCTAGAGAAGGTTAATGATGAATCTCATTGTGTCTGTTAGAGAAGATAATCACTTGTTACATGGTTGCCTAACACAGGAGTTCTGTGTTTCCTCTGTATTAGGCCCCTGCCCTAGCTCATTTTCCCATAGGCAGGCCAGCAGGCAGCTCTGGGGCGGGAATTCCTATCCAGGCCACAACTTAGCACACTTTCCCTCTTGCTCTCTGCCAGTCTCAAGCAGGCAGAGCCTTTTTGCTCTGTTCCATTCAGTGTGAGGTCACTGCCACCTCATGACACTTGGTGCTTACATCGTTCTCGTTATGATCCATTAACTGGATTAATCTATTTTAAAAGTTATACCCAAATTCAAGCTAAAGTAGCAGAAGTAATGACCTAATAGTTTTATGAAAGTGCAGTTTGGGGGCACCTGGGGGACTCTGGGTTAAGCGTCTGCCTTGGACTCAGGTCATGATCCCAGGGTCCTGGGATGGAGCCCCGTATCGGACTCCCTGCTCAGCGGGGAGCCTGCTTCTCCCTCTGCGCGCCGCCCTGCACACCCCCACCATGTGCACGCTCTCTCTGTCAAATAAATAACATCTTAGAAAGAAAGAAAGTACAGTTTGCTATTTTTTAAAAAAGATTATTTATTTATTTATTTATCTGACAGATCACAAGTAGGGAGAGCAGCAGGGAGAGGGAGAAGCAGGCTTCCCGCTGAGCGGGGAGCCTGATGTGGGACTCGATCCCAGGACCCCAGAACCATGACCTGAGCTGAAGGCAGCCACTTAACCAACTGAGCCACCCAGGCACCCAGAAAGTACAGTTTGGACATTTAAATTTCTCCTCAGGTTAGCTCTCTCAACATTGAAGATTCAACCTTTAATTTTAATTTTCCTTTAAAGTAAGCTCTAGGGGCACCTGGGTGGCTCAGTGGGTTAAAGCCTCTGCCTTCGGCTCAGGTCATGGTCCCAGGGTGCTGGGATCGAGCCCCGCATCGGGCTCTCTGCTTAGCAGGGAGCCTGCTTCCTCCTTTCTCCCTGCCTGCCTCTCTGCCTACTTGTGATCTTTGTCTGTCAAATAAATAAAATCTTAAAAAAAAAAAAAAAA